>JAKUCM010004528.1:0-85936 GCA_023374145.1 Lepidium sativum | reverse complement strand
AAAGAGAGAGAAGTTGATGTTATTAATTTCAGTGTATGAATTTTTGTTAATATGGTAATTGGTAAACAAATTATATTATTTATATATTGGTTAACTCTTGATTGTTTTTTTGATTAAAGTTACCATTGATCTGACGAGTTTGGAGACAATCAATCAATTAGTTTTTTTAACAAAATCCAGAAACTCATCGAAGTATAATTCATGTTCAATAATTAGATCAAATTGATTTTGTTTTTTGTTTGGATTCACATTCTCTGGCGATCATAATGTTTTATTATATGTTGATCTTAATTTGATCAAGTTATTACTGGTTTTTGAAAACTGACCCAATGAATTACATACTTTTTCATCTACTTGTCAATACCACCGACTCTTTCTCTTTTATAAATCCCGAATCAAATTTTATCAAGTTAAAACGAAGTTAAAATATTTTTGATCCATCGACTGGGGTTTATCGATTTTGTTATTTAGAAAAGTTGTTCTAGTGACTTTAGTCTTTGTCAAAACTTACCCATTAACTATACTGATTAGAGAATATTTTTTCTTACAAAAAAAAAAAGCATGGGAAGTGATATAGGTAAAAGACACCTTTTTAAATAAAGTTTCAATATCTAGAGATTTTGCAACTAACCACAAGATCATCTTAATTTTGTAGACAAAGTTTTGGTTCAATGATCCAAAATATAAAAAGAAGTATGTGATGGATGTATTAAAAAATAGATGCGAAGATATAAAATTGTGTTTTAGAGGTAATACTTAAAAAGGTAATCAAGATAAAATGATAGTAAATCGTCCGGCAAATATAAAAAATTTTGTTTATACAAGAATGTGTTAGTTAATATTCTAGAAAGAACATGTGAATTGTAATTTTTTTGTATTATATTTTTGATTGTAATATGTAAAAACTAATATTGTTTAATAATTATTCATATACCAAAGATTAATATGATCGGAAAAACATTAGCAGAGTTTTTTTTATCGAAACTCGTAAAAAATTCAATAAAAAATTTATATTTGATGAAACTAAAAAACATGCAATTAGTTTTTTTTATAATATAACTTTTTCAATTATTTTTGGATAATATTTATTTTTTATAGCTGGTTGTGAAAATATTTTACTTGACATGCCAAAAAGTTATTTTTTATTTTAATTTATTAAAAATATTTATTACGATGAGCTGGAAGTTTTGTTGACCCAAAACCCTGCAACACAAATCTCAAATAAGTTCCACCTAGTTTGGATGATAAATATTCTCAAGTGTTTGGACCATAACGTCCAATAAGAGTATGATGAAACTGTTCAAACACAAACAAGGATAAAAACATTAAAGAATGAAGTTAAGTTGACTGGAATTATTCCCCAACTCTTTTAATCAAAACTAACAATCATATAATATTATGATTATTTTTATTTTATATTATGTGACACTAATATATTATAATCCAATTTATATATTTTAGGTCATGTGAAGGAAAACTTATAAGAATACATTCAATTTTTTCAATTCTCAGGTAATTATTATTATTAGTTTTAAGTTTAATAAAAATCTATTTTTCATAGATAAATGATATTCGATTTGTTTTGTTATACATATTATTTTTTAAGGAAAAAGAAAATGATGTTAATGAAGCATAGATAGAGATTAATAGAGTTAGGTAAATTGTTTTCTTTCTATTTTATGTTAGTATAAGATTCAACTTTTTTGTAGTGCTTTTTAGTTTTGTATTATTAGTACGTTCCATTCTTTTTATTGCTTTTTATATTGATGTATATTTCATTCTTCTTATTCGTAACTCTTAAAAAATATATATTTAAATCATGGGAACTTTTAAAAAAAATTAATAGCTTTTAGGCTTTTAGCTTAAATCAATATATACACGTTTGCTACTTTTTTTTTATTGATAAACTTTGGTTTAACTAGATCTATTATTATAAAATAATTTAATTTTTTAAAAAAATGAAAATATCAGATACGTAATATGATTTCAATATTATCTATTTATAATTAATATAATTTTTGTATCAGTTAAACTATATTGATATAAATATTTAACATCAATTATTAAAACTGACATAAAATTAAAATTAATTACAGTAAATAATATAAATATTATCATCATTTATAATAACTGATACTAAATTTTATTTCGTTTTTTTATAAATAAACAAAGTTAACATCAATTATTCTAGATGATGTAATTATTATCGTCATTTATAATAACTGATACAAATTTTTACTTTATTTTTAACAAGTGACATAAAGTTAACATGAATTATAGTAAATGATGTAAAAACTAACATCATTTTTAATAATTGATGCAATTAGTTTCATCCTTTATAATAATTGATACAAATTTTAGTATCATTTTTGCACCAATTGCTTATATTGACACTAACTATTTGAGTTACTACTTTTAGAGTTATTTTTATAAGTGATGTAAATAGCGGTTGTGTCAATTAAAAACTAATTTAAACAACTAAAATAAATAATGTAATATGAATTGTTTCTTGTAGTGCATGAATTGCCATAAATCTTTTAAATAATATAAAATCATGTCCATGTCTATATTTATATACATGAATGTCTATATCTATAATACGAAAGCAACTTGCATGGATAGACTTGTATGTCTATGTATATATAAGAAACAAAGATTGCCGATATAAGAGACAAATGATGTCGGTGTCTATGTTCATATTTGAAATATATAGTCATTTTTTCTATTAAAGGAACCCCAAGTTGAGAAAATGTATGTCTATGTCTATATAGAAAATATGTAAACACGCATGTTTATGGATATGTCATTGAAATAGAAACATAAAATATAATAGACTTAAAGTATTTTAGTCTACGTTCATAAAATTATATATATAGACATTGGATGATATCGATATGATATATGGATTACCATAAGTCCCTTCAATAATATAAGGTCATGTCCATTTAAATATTAATATACATAAATGTCTATATCTATTATGGGGAAGGAGACCGAAGCAACTTGCATCTATACACACTGTGCTAATATTTATATACATAGATGTCCATGTCTGTATAAGAACGAATATTGTTCTTTACAAAATATGCATAGTTATATTCACATTAATTTTGCTCAATCTAGTTGAATATGTTAATGCTCAACAATGTACGTTCGGTAAACAATCATGCAAATCAATGCGAACGTGATAAAATATTATTATTCTCTCAGCGTTACAAAGATAAAGAGCAGGATTGAGCGGTCAGGGGTGGAAACGTCTTTTACATTAAGCAGAATAGTGGAAAGTGGGTATAACACACAAATAAAATAAGAGTATCTAGGAGTTGTTAGGAAGAGGTTATTAAAATTAAAATAATCAAAAATAATATTATTTTTAAAAAATAGATGATAGAGGGTATTTTAAAGTTGTTGTTTAAAAAATTTTCTTTAATTTTCAAAAACCTTTACTAGATGATGCGGAGTAAAATGATTATACATAAATTTTTAAAATTAAAATAATAATTAAAATATTGATAGTTTGTTTCTAAGAAACTCACCACTTCTTTTAAATATTGGAGATGGTCTAACCTATGGGTATACGAAATAATTAACTCTCAAAAATTGGTATATTTGATAGTTTTCTTTGAATATGTAGTTTATGAATTAAGCATATGCTAATTTACTAGTTTTGGCTTTGACAACTAAAATCTTAACAAATGTTGATTAAGAGTAGCGACAGAATTTTTCAGAAACAAGTATCAAGGAAATTTTATTTGCTTCTCCCTCCGCTGCCGGCGAATTCTCACATGATTCTCCGCTGCTTCTCTTCCCAATGTTGTTCTACTCTTTTTCTATTCTCTTCTTGTTTCTTCAGTGATTTCTTTTGTCTCTTCCTTCTATTCATCATGCACACTTCTTCTCCACCATAAACGTTGGTCAGAGATGACAATAGAAGCTCTATCTTTTGGGTAGGAGGATATATTCAAATCCTTCACTATCAGCTTCCTTCACCAGATGAGGTTGCTGCAACCTTCATATTTGTCTTATGCCTCCATTTATTTGTTGTGTATGCTTTTGTTCTCGTCTTCTCGGCCGGATATCTCATGTCTCTCTTCATCAGTGAAGAATTCTTTCTATTCCAGTGAGGTTTTGCTAACATATGTCGCTTCACCACTTTCCATCTCCTTCCCTGCTGGTTCCACCTCGTCCATTGATCCATGCTTATCCTCTGATGGTGGTGGATCCTCCCCTGATTCGTGGCAAGCCTAATGTGACTCTCATCTTCAGTCCGGCTGTGCCAAACTTTCAGCTATGGTTTCTCGCACTAGCTTCCAAACAGACTCAAATCCTAATGGGCCAGTTTGTGGGTCGGATTGGTGGACCTGGTATTAAAAAATAAGGTATTCAAAATTTAGTATCCTAATGTTTAATGGGAAGTGGACTTTTGAGGATAATGCTTTTTCTGTAGACTTTAAAGATTCTAAGTTTAGTGTATATGTGATTGGAAAGCCTTTTCATAGGGTAACGTCTAGATCGTCAGAATTAGTTGTTTCTCTGTAATGGAGACTTTAGTAGCACTAGGTTTCTCTGTTGCAGAGAAACAATTTCAAAGCTTGATAACCTTGTTTTTGATAAGCGTCTCAAAGTGCTCGACAGTCTGCTTCGACGACATAACGAGGAAGAACTCGAGACCCTCTTACGAGGGAAGAATACATCTCCAACACTTATCCAAAAATTCTTGTACGTTTGAGATTTTTCGTCAGGAGGATGCTATTAATCTTATATTTATGTCTATTTGGATATTTGCTTGTATGTGATCTCATTCTACTTTTTACCTCTGTAATCTTGAACTCTCAATTAAATGATATGAGATGAGTTTGTTGACAAAAAAAAAGAACATGCCAATTTCTGATGATTGCTTTATCAAATATATATATGCTAATTGAATTTTCAATTTTTTGTGTGTGTATAAATATACTAATTAAGTTATGTAAATTTTAATTTTTAAACATTGAAGCTGAAAAATGAAGAAATAGTGATATAGATTAAGTAAGATTGGTTATTTTAATGTTTAATTAGATTTTTTTTATCTAAGTTTAGGCAAAATACCCAGAATCAAAAACCTGAACCAAAATAATGGGTATCAGGTAGTACGAGAAATCGAAGAGAATACTGATGGGTCCTTTAAGTCTATACTCTGGGTATCGGGTAATATCCGTTACCGAACCGATAGCCGAATGGCTATCCGAATACATGTAAACAATACGGGATTTTAAGGTAATTTTCAAAAAATTTAGGGTTTTTAGGTATTTTTCGTGTATTCAAATATTTTTGGGTAAATAATTATATTTCAGGTATGAAATACTCGATTATATAGTAGAACTGTAATATTCGTCTAATATGTATATCTGACCCGAAGAAGAACCAATATCTGAGCCGAACCAAAGTGTATCTACTTCCTAATTGGATACAAATAATATGGGCCCAAACAGATCCGTAAGCGAGTGGAGTTAACTCAAACCCAAACCAAAATATATGCGGTTCCTAAATGGGTATAAAAATTTCATACCCGAATGATCCGGACCGGAATGAATGTTATCCGGAGTTGACCTGAATACTCGAATGCTGAGACCTAGCTTTATCATTAATTTTCAATTATTTTATTATTTTCTTCAATTTAATTTAATTTAAATATAATAAAACATTACATTTATTAACATTTAACTTTTGAATTTTTCAAATAAAAAACTATATATATATATATATATATAGATATTCATATAAATATAAGGATCTAAATGGTGAAACCTGAATTCAGCCGAATGTGGAATCTGACGAATTTGTTTTTTTCAGTGGAATGCAACCGAATAATGTAAATTCAAATGATACGAGTTGAATTTGGCTGAATAGAATCTGGTGGAGTTTTTGAGAATTCAAAAATAGAAATATAAAATAGAAAACGATTTATTGTTTTGTATTTATAAATAATTACATATTCTAGTTATTAATTAAAATATTGAATAATAATATATTTAGGCTATTATTCATAATACTTTATTTAAATTATTAATTAAATAACTGAATTTTTGCGAAATTGTGAAATTATTTAGTGTTAAGAAGTTCGTCTGTCCTGTGAGGCGGTGTTGGAGATTTTTGCAAAGCCGGAGGACTGACCAGCTTTCCTCCCATTCTAGGAAGACTTCACACGGTTACAAGCTCTTTTCTCGACTTTTGTTCTCACATCCATTCCGCGTCTTCTCAATTACAAAGCGGATTTTCTTGCCAGGTTTGTTAGAGAGACAGGTTATAGCTGATTGTAAACTTTTCCATTATGCGTTTTTGCATGTAATAAAATTGCCGTTGCCAAAAAAAAAAAAAGAAGTTCGTCTGTCATTTTTATTTTATTAGTACTTATATTTTCTCATAACTAAAAAGTTAAATAATAGTTGCAAAACTCTTTATCAAAAACTTAAATAATAGTTGTTGAATCGGATATGTGTGCATCATAATTCTGGATCAACATCATTGTAGATATTAAGGTAAGTAAAAAAATATTTTAAAAAACATTAAAATATAAAATTAGTTGAAAGCTACATAAATTGGAGAAAGTATAAAAAATAACTCTAAATTCCTCAAGTGTAACCGGTGATAAAACAATTAAACTGAGGAATATAAAAATTACTCAAATTCAGCTGGCACTAGCTTAGTCTGTCGATTCTGTTCGACCGATAATTTGATGACTTAGAAGGCAATTCGGGACTTTGTTTAGTTGACACCTTATAAGATATAAATGTATTTGTTTGTCTAGTTAGCTTGTTCTTGATTTAGTTTGGTATCAAATGGAGAATTTAAATCTCTTGAAAAAATTTAAGATAAAAATTGGGTTTTATCAATGCAATGGTTATTTATTGACAACAAAAAAATTTCGTATTATATCATTTAAGAAGTAAAGAAAGTTAATGTTAAGATATATATCTTAAAGAGTCCTATGATATTGTGCGTCATGAAATCATTATATAATTTAAAACTTTAGGAATTATAGATAAAAGAGAAAAAATGGAAAAAGCTTCAAAGTCTTAGTCTAAAGATAAAAGACTGGCCAGTTCCCATAGTCCTCCATCATCTTCGACACTTCAACATAATCACCTGCGAACTACACCTCTATTATCTGCAGCGAGAGAAGACACGACAACGTCCAAAAAGGGCTTTGCCCTCAAATTAATGGAGACAAACTCCTACGAGTACCTCGAGCCCCTAAACTGATTCCCCAATTCCATCAGTGAAGCAATGCCAACCTAATCCCGAGTAATACTCGAAATCCTTCCAAAATTCGTCCATGAATCATTTGTACTTAGTAAAAGCTAATAAGACCACAAAGGGTCTGTAAACCACCACCTTACTTAGCAATTGACTCTAAGCAACGCCTACTTGATTAAAAACCGAGCATGAACCTAACTTCTCATTTGCTAAAACCCAAAAAGAAGCCTCATATTTTGCATGTCTAACAACATCCCTGGTAATACTATCAATATCCGAGAAAATCTTATCATTTTTTGCCTTCCAAATGAAACACAATAACCAAAGGAAAGAATGTTCATCCACACGAGGAGGAGGCCACCAGAAAAAATAATCCAAGTTAGAGAAATTGAAGGCCCATGAAAGAAAACACTATAATAAAATCCGAGATAAACCCCATGTTTGAAAATAGCCGAAGAGTATTTAAACAGAAAATGGTTAATTGTCTCAAACTAAGCACCTGATTGACCACATAATTCCTCACAATTAATTTCACGTTGATCCAAATTAGAACCTACGATTACATAACTGGATAACGCTCGCCACATAAAATACTTTATATCATAATATATTTTTTTAAATTACATATCTTTCACTAATATATATATATATGTATATTATATCAAAATTTATAACATCATAAAATAAAATTTCAAAAGTAATTTAATAAAAAATAGAAATAATACATAGAAAACATATTGTATTCACAACAACTCAAAAATATAAAGTTTGATATTCGAAACATATTATAACTAAAAAATATTTACTATTATTTTCAACTAAATAATATTATTTTAATTTAATTGTTACATTTTAACTAAAATTAATAATAATTAGTGTTCAAATTATATATTTAAAGTGATATATAATGGAATTTGATAGAAAGTTAATTTAGTTTTATTGTTTCTAAGCAAATCAAAAGTTTCAAAATTATATTATATAAAATATATATTTAACCATTATAAATTATGGATCCAATTTTGGAGTTGCTCAACAAAAATTATTCTCTCGAATAAGAACAAATTTTCATTAAATCACTCAGTAATATTATTTCTATACATTTGTAATTATTTTTATTTGTGAAAGACTTACGAAAAAAATGTTGGAGGAGGATTGATGAGAGCTTTAACGATGAGGTTCTCTGATATGAATCCATAGATCCGATCTTGGTAAGTTCGAATCTATAGAGACTGGTTTTGGCGCAAGGTGCTATGGAGAACCACAAATGAGGGCAATGATTCCTCTGATAATCTTGGTCCGTTCAAAGCTTGAAATCCTCATAAGGCTTGAACTCATTTCTCGTTCTCGAGTCCTCGAAGAAAGAGTGTGGCGTTGGCTTCTCTAGAGAGAAAAGGGTTTGTTTTTATTAATTTGGCAAAAATTGAGTACAAAACGCCATTTAGGAACCTTATAAAGAGGTTTGGTTGGCAAGAGGCCTTCTTGGACAAGCAAATACTCTAAATGAAATAGAAACACTCGAAAATGGAAAGGAGTGACACATCACTCTAACAAAACGAGAACGTTTAAGAAAGATAAGCAAACAACTCAAATGGGTCCAATTAAGCAAGTATGTTGCCACATGACTTCAGCAACTATAATTTTCTATTTGGACCAGACTAACCTTGACATACGACTTAGACTATGGTGGCGGTTGTACCTGCAAAGACGAATATTGTAAAACACATGCATACCTTGGCCGAGGAATTGTTGCCTGTGGGTACGGTCTATGGTCGAGGCAGTGCGTTCTGCACAATGTTACATGGTCGAGGTAGAGGTTCTCGCGGTACAATATGTGGTTGATATAAAGTTTCCCTCAATATATCCATTAACCTCTTCCCGCTTCCGCATGTCAAACCGAGACAAGTCAATGTCGGCTATGGGTTTGATGAACTGAAATGGCATGTCGATGAACTTGTTTCAGATAACGATGACTTTTCCCCGTGTGTTAGGACCTTCTCGAATGACCAGTATGTGCTGAATGGCTCGAGTGATCAACATGTTATGGTGGATGACCTCATCATTCCCTCCCTCTTGAGAACGATCCAACAACGGATTGATTTCACTTGCATCAAAGAGTGTGAGATTAGACACATTAAATACAGAGTGTACCTTCATGTTGCTGGGTAGGTCGAGGTGGTAAGCATTGTTGTTGATTTCACTTGAGTACTTGAAAGGGCCCGTTGCCTCTAAGCACTAGATTTTTTTTCTTGTTCCGCTCCTTAGGAAATCTCTCTGTTCGTAAAGGCATCAAAACTCAATCTCCATATTAAAATATGACTTGCTTGCGTCCCTTATCAGCTCGTGTCTTTTAATTAGCCATGCGCGTCTCAATCTTGAATCACGACTTCTGGTGATGGGAGAGGCTTGAGTTCTAGAGGGGACATAGGGTGAAAACCATACACAAGTTCAAAAGGTGATGAACCAAGTAGTTATAAGTGAACTGAATGAATGACAAGGCCTCGACCTCGCTCTGCATGTTAGTGCTGATGGTTGTTTTAAGCAAGGATGATACGGTCGGTCCGTTCGTTTGCGGGTGGCATGAGGTCGAATATAGCAAGTTCTTCCCTAGCTTCCTCCACAAGGTTTACCAAAAACGGTTACCATCTAGTCTCACCACCACTTGGATGACAAGGTCGCGATCCGGGTAGCATCGACGAATTTGCCACAAGGTATGAAGTGTGCCATCTTGGGGAACCAGTCCACCATAATTAGGATCATATCCCTCTTTTGATATTTGGGCAATCCTAAACAAAGTCCATAGATATATCTACCCAAAGGGCGTTAGGAATCGGTAAAGGCAAATGTAATCAGTGAGGATGTGACCAGGATTTAGCCGTAAGGCATGTGATGCACTACTTGTAGTGTCTGACCACGTCCTTCTACATATGTGGCCAAAAGAAGTGTTCCTTGAGAAGACTCAATGTTTTCTTGGCTCCAAAATGTTCCATAAGTCCTCCTCAGTGGGCCTCGGTCACGAGCAACTCCCTGATGGGCGAACCCTTAGGGGAATGCAAAGCCGCCATCTTTTTAAGATGAATCCTTTATGAAGGTAAAAATCTCCATAGACTCTTTGGTCGCAAGCGTCAATGTTTCTTTGAAATCTAGATCGTTGGTATCTTGAGGCTTAAGTGATTCAAAATCTAATAACTTAGCCTCCATCGTAAAGATGAGAGCGTGTCTTCTTGAAAGTGCATCGGCGACCATGTTCTCTTTGCTCTTCTCGTACTTGATCACGTGCGGAAAATTTTCTGTCACTTCGAGCCAACGAGCATGCCCCTTTTTAAGGTTGGTTTGTCCCCGTAGATGCTTCAAGGTTTCATGGTCCGTGTGAACTACAAACCCCTTTGCATAAAGATAGAGTTGTCAAATCTCCAGAGAACAGACCAAGGCTTATAATAGGTCATATAATTAAGTGTGGCTCCACTAAGCTTCTTACTGAAGAATGCCTCTGGTTTTCCTCCTTAAGTCAACACAGCTCCAATACGTATTCTTGGAGCATCATACTCAACCTCAAATATCAGATCAAAGTTGAGTAAGGTTAATACCAGAGCTTGTGTTAAGCGATCTTTGAGCTTTTGAAAGGTGGATTCTTGAGCAGGTCCCTAATGGAAGGCTACATCCTTCTTAATCACAGTCGTGAGTGGAGCAGACACAGTGCTAAAATCCCGAACAAACCGCCCATAAAGACTCTCTAACCCATGAAAGCTATGGACATTGCCAATGGTGCTAGGCGTCAGTCATTCTTGGATCACCTTGATTTTCTCTTGATCTAAACGTAGACTTGTGAAACTCACAACAAAACCTAGAAAAAAACCTCATTAATACAAAGGGTGCACTTTTTAAGATTGGCGTATAGTCCTTCCTTTCGGAGTGCCCAAGACCATCTCAAGATGTGTTATGTGATCGGCCAATGTCTTACTATAAAGAAAAATATCATCAAAATAGAGTACAACAAATTTAGAGATATAGGAACAAAGAACCTGGTTCATGAGGCACATTAGTAAGGACGAATAACATGACCAACCACTTGTAGATACCTTGCTTAGTTTTGAAGTCTGTTTTCCACTCATCGCTTTCCAGTATCCTTACTTAATGGTATTTGCTTTTGAGATCTATCTTTGAGAAGATTGCAGCTCCACTTAAATCATAAGCATGTCGTCTAAACGTGGGATACTTGACCATGATGTTGTTGACAGCCCGACAGTTCATGCACATTCTCCATGTCTCGTCCTTCTTGTGCACTAGTAAGACTTGTACGACACAAGGATTGAGACTTTTCCGAATGTATCCCTTGTCCATCAGCTCCCGTACTTGCTTCTCAAGCTCATAGTTTTCCTCGGGGTTCATGCGATATGCAGGTCAATTAGATAACATAGCTCATAGCACTCGGTCGACCTAATGTTCAATGTCACGGATCAGAGGTAAGCAGGCGAGGATGTCTTTCAAAAAAACCTTGTACTTATCTAGTATAGCTGTCACTTTGTCGGGTAGCGAGATGTCTTCTTGACTGTTACAAAACAATCCTTAAAGATCATGATGAATACCTGGTCTTGACTTTGGATAGCCTTAGAAACTGTATGAGAAAATATGTAAAAGTTGGAACGTTTTACCTCACTTAATTTGGATTGTTTAGATAGAATTTCACGGACTTGAGCTGGTGTTAGAAGAGCGAGCGTGTACTTATTTTTCTCATGTACAAGCGTGTAGATATTGGACCGACCATCATGTTGTACCTCTCGGGAGAATTGCCATGGTACTCCCAAAAGTATGTGACTATCTTGCATCATGACTATGTCACAAGTCAATTGATTGTGGTACCGACCGATGCTAAATGGAAACTTGACCTATTTGTCCATGTTGAATTCGGATTTATCGTTTAACCATCGGAGATTGTACATGTGTGAGTGTTTTGTCTTTTGAACCTTCAGCTTGTCAACAATTTACCTACTTTCCACGTTATTATAAGAACCATCATCTATAATTGAGTTATATACCTTGGTGTTGATGGTACAACGGGTGTGAAAGATATTCCCTCACTGGATGAACTCCTTAGTGTCGATGATGGTGCTAAGTATCCGGCGTATCATGAGTGACTCTCCGCAATCAAGATACTCTATTTGAGGTGTTGGTTCAGTTGGTTCCTCCTCATATTAGTCTTATGACTTATAACCTTCCCAAGTAATAGTACCTAATTTGACCAATTTTGATTTTATAAGAAAACATAACCACCATCGGCCGTGATGATCATAACACGTTTGCTGGGACATTTTCTTGCTATATGTCATGAGCACGGAAAGAATCAACAACAGTTGGTACCTCAATAGGTTTGGTGGTATCAGTTGCTAGTTTCTCGAACCGTGACTCCATCTCAAGTTTCTTTGGCACGACTTCTGCGGTCTTCCATCTAATATCCTGTTTGGCTTAGATGACAATATGTAAAACTTCATGAAGGTCATAGTACGATTTCCCTTGTACTTTAGCCATGATACACTCATGCAATTTGACGATGAATTGGACCATTAAAGCCTCCTCCGAGTCTTCCACTTCCAACCGGTTGTCGAGGAGTTCAAGTTCATCAAAATAATCCGTAAAACTCTTGGATCGTTAGTGGAGCTTCTGAAACTGCTTCTTTGTCTCTCGGTGGTAATATGTTGGAACGTAGTGCTGCTTCTTAAGACATTTCATCTCGTCCCAGATATCGATTTGTCCAGTATGGTGGCACCTTCGATCCCACCACACAAAGGATCCTTCTGTGAGTTGTGCTGCAGCAAAAGAGAGTTTTTTTACGGTCAGGGTAATCGTAACATTCAAATATATTATTTATCCATCGTTTCCATCGCAAATAGGCTTCATGGTTGACTCGTCCGATAAAAGTTGGGGATGTGAGCTTAGGGTCAACATGTTGGGCATGGCATCATAGTCTTGATGGTTGGGAGCTTCATAATCCTGTTGGTTTGGAACACAAAGTCTCGAGGGTTTAGAGCTTCTGCGCCTCAACGTTTCGGTATGATGGGATGAGGTATGGCTCGTGCGTAGTATTCGACTAGTCTCCTATAGGTCATGTTGTCCGAATAGTCTTTTGGATGCTGGGAGTATGGTCGGTGTGGCGCTTTTCTGCCAGTACATGGAATTGGTTATTCATCCGAATCATACTCGATCTGTTCCTTCTCTTAATCGTTGGTGTAGTTAAACCAAAGATGTGTTGGACGATCGTTCAGTTGAATAATTTGGGTGTTGTTGTTAGTGTCAGGTGGATCCAAGGGTGGATAAGGTGGCAGAGGAGGTGGAGGTTGTTCCAGTCAAGCCATATGCTCGCTCATCCGCATGATCTACGTTTAGATGTTGATGAGGGCGTCTGTAACCCCGATCACGTGGTTGATTGGGATCTCGTCCTCTATATCTTGGCCATTGTTAAATGCGGGTGAATGAAACAACAAGGAAAAATCACTACGTGTTAGAAATTTTTTTTTTGGAACCAAAGGTTTCAAATAAGGAAAGTTCTTGATCTGATTAAATGAAACAAAAAACACAACCTATATGGAATGAAACAGAAAACTCTATAGATTTCGAGCTTCCCTCCTCGCAGCCACACAAGAGGATTCACTTAAGAACATACAAGAACAACGGATCTCAAACACAACAACAATCGACTTCTTATGGGTTTTAATTTTATAAAATAAATCTAGCAACTCAGGCGAGCACTAGAAACTTATAGATCTAGAAGTTGGTGACTCCTAAAACTATCGATCTCAAATGCAAGCAAAGAAACAAACAAGATGTGACAACAAAATAAAATAAAACAAATAAAACAAAAAGAGAAACAATAAAGAGTGTTACCAAGTTTCTTTTGGCTTTGATACCAACGACGAGAGCTTCAGTGGTGAGGTTCTTAGATATGAATCTGTAGATCTGACATTGGTGAGTCCGGATCTATGGAGACTGGTTTTGGCAGATCGTTCGATGGAGAACCACAAAGGAGGACGATGATTCCTCTCATAATCTCGGTCTGTTCAAGGCTTCAAATCCTCACAAGGCTTGAACACATCTTCTGTTATCAAATTCTCAAAAAAGAGTGGCAGCGTTGGCTTCTCTAGAGAGAAAAAGGTTCGTCTTTTTTAATTTGGAAAAATCTGAGTACAAAACGCCGTTTAGGAACCTTATAAAGGGGTTCGATCGGCTGGAGGCCTTTTAGGGAAAGAAAGACTCTAAACGAAACAGAAAAAACCAGAAAAGGAAAGGAGTGACGCATGATTCTAACAAAATGGGAACCTTTAAGAGAAATAAGTGTACCTTGGCTGAGGAATTGTTGCATGTGGTACAGTCCGTGGTTGAGGCAGTGCGTTCCACGTTACGTTATGTGGTTCAGGCAGAGCTTCCCGCAGTACAGTCCATGGTTGATGAAAAGCTTCATTTGGTATTTTTGTTAACCTCTTCCCACTTCCGCATATCGAATCGAAACAAATATGTTCTAGCTATGGGTCAGATGAACTGAAGTAGCGTGTCGATGGGGTCGATGAACTTGTATCGGATAGCGATGGCTTTTCCCCATGTTTTAGGACCTTCTCGAATGAGTGATATGCGTTGAATGACTCGGGTCATCAACAGGTTATGGTCGATGACTTCATCAAAGATTGTGCTCTAAATCCTTGTTGTAGTAAGCTTAATATTGATGATTTGTTTAACAAGTTAGGTAGTTAGATTAAAAAAGAGTAGAGATGTTTTAAGTATTATCTAAAACATAGTTTCATAATTGAAAAAGAATATTATCTAATTTATAAAAAGAGATGCCAATGTGTGGCTTAACTTGTGAGATTAAGATTTGAGAGTTTATGTTTTGAACTATTTTCCTAAGCTAATAAAGATAGTCATTCTTTATACATCTTTGGTTTCACTTAAATTATATCTTAAGAACATTAATTGGTATCAGAGCATAGGAAGTAAGAGGGATCGATTAAGAAAGAGTCTTTGATTATAAGTGGAGATTAAACAAACCGACGCAATGGGAGAGGAACAAGCCATTGTACCTGCGGAGAAAGCAAAAGGTGGAGGAGGCTCTTCCTCCATAGTGTGTCCGATGTTAGCCGTAACCAACTACAACAACCTCATCGTTCACATCTTGAGGGATGAAAAGCTCGGGATCTTGATGAATTTTGTGCCTGGATCCAAAAGGAGAAAGGAAGTCTCGATATTTCGGTGAAATCAACAAACTTATCATGACCAACAAATGAGTCTACAAACCCTCAGATAGGAAACACTTGGTTTGTGACTATTTCAAGAAGAAGGAGCATGTGAAGAATAAATATTGGATCCTTCACCCATATCCCAAGCCAAGCAAGTTCAAGGACGCTCAAGCGAATACCGTCAAAGGAGAAGGCAAACCAAGTCATGTCGAGCTAACAAGCAACAGACCTACACCAATGGATGTGGACACCATTCTAGCTCACAATGCCTCAGTCCAAGACTTGGAAAGGTGCTTCAACCTTGAATTCCTCATCAAATCCCTTACTCATCTCAAAGAGTTTGGTAACGCTTTAAATACTTTCAATATCACAAAACCTTTAGTTGTGGACTTGGCTGCATCTCATAATATGATTTGTGATCCGAGTCTTATGCACAACATCAAACCGGCTGTTGGTAATGTTATGGTTGCAAACAGCCGTAAGGTTCCGGGTTTGGAGACTTGAGACTTTTTGATAAAATGTGGAAAGCATTTTACTTACCAAAATTCATATCCCATTTGATATCTGTTCATAAAACTACTAATGGCTTGAAGTGCAAAGCTATTTTTAGTCATAATGATGTGAAATTTAAGGATATTAAGACCATATCTATCCTTGGAGGAGGCGGGACTCAAGGATGACTTTATGTGCTTGAAGACACAAATAATTCTTCTAATCTATCCAATGTTTTTAATTATATAGTTGCTAGCAATGAAAGTGCGTTTTGGCCACCCGCATAGTAGAGCTTTTGAATTAATGTTGCCAAGTAATTCCTTTGAACATGTAGAATGTGAGGGTGTATTCTTGATAAACATTTCAAGTCGTTGTTACGAAGTCTTCTACTATTTAGTACAATTGATTTGATTTAGTTCACTCAGATATTTGGTCTTCACCTTGTTCATCTAGAGATAATCAAAAGTGTTTTGTCACATGAGAAATCAAAGTTTACTTGGCCAACCCTTTTATCATCAAAAGACCGTGTATATGAAGCTTTTGTTAACTTTCATACATATGTAATTAATCACTATCATTTTAATGTGAAAAGCTTGTGGTCGGAAAATGGTGAGGAATACACAAGTCAAAGGTTCAAACAATACATAGTTAAACACAGAACTGAGCACTAAACAACTTGCCCGTATACACTGCAACAAAATGGTATGTCACAGAAGAAAAACTGGCTCATAATGCAGGTGGCTCGGTCAATGATGTTTAACATAAACATCTCCAAACTTTTGGAGTGATGCCGTAATGATGGCATGCACCTAGTAATCTAAACTCCAACAAAAGTCTTCAAAGATCAATCACCATTTGTTGTACTCAACAACCTAAAACCATCATTTTCTCACTTTAAGAGTTTTTGGATTTGTTGGCATTGTATTAGTACTTGGAGACTTGAGAGACAAGCTAGTTGAGAAGAGTACATGATGTATGTTCATTGGATAATTTACAACTCAAAAAAGCTACAAATGTTACAATCCGGTCACAAGGAGGGTAAAGATTTCAAGGAATGTAAAATTCATTGAGAGCAAAGGCTATCATGATGTGAAGAATCGGAATGAGCTAAAGGTCTTGGATAATACTCCATCAGTTAGGGTGGCAAACCTTAGGTTTATATTAGAAGGCTTGAGACAATCATAAAATTTGGGTGAGAAAAGAATGGAACAGGTCGTTATGCGAACGAGCCAAATGAAGGAACATGTTGAGATGGGGTCATACCGCCGAACGGGTCGCATCATCCACATGACGAGCCATGAGTAGGATTCGGTCGAGATCGAGTTATAACGAAAGATGGGTCACATCGTCCACATGAAGGGCCACAGGAAGGATCAGGTCATACCGCAAGAAGGATCGCTCATCCGCATGATGCATTAGCAGAAGGATCACATCATCTGCATGACACATTAGTGAACATATCACACCGTACCGTAAGGTTGTCCAAGACTTCTTGAAAGATGTACCGAAAAGTGGTCCAGGTCGTCTGCATGACTACAAAGTGGTTTGGACATTCCATAGGACGCACCACAAAATGATTCGAACGATCAGACCATGATAAGGACGAGCGATCCAGATAGGAGAACATGATTTGAACGTGCGATCTGGACAAATCTAAACATGATCCGAACATGTGATCTGGAGAGTCAAGTCGCAATCCAACCAACAATTTTGAAGACGATCGACTCAACTCGATTGATGCCTAATCAAGACCCCAACCATATTGTTTCTCCACCTCCTTTGGGACGAAATTCAAGAAACCGTAATGATCTATCTAATTGGATAAACCCAAGAGTGTACTACAACAACAAGGAACTGGCTTATCCTATCCAAGCAGTGTGCAACCTAGCCAACTTCCTCGGTAAAAGACCAAGACTTCATTCCTAGGACGTATGAAGAAGCCAAAAAACACCAAATTTGGGTTGATGCTGTAGGAGAGGAAGTCGAAGCTATGAAAATGAATCACACTTGGGATGAGTTGGACCTCCCTAAAGGAAAGAAATCCGTGAGTAGCTGATGGATCTTCACCATAAAATACAAAAGTAATGGTGAGATAGAGTTGCACAAAGTAGCTTGTTGTTCAGGGTTTTACACAAACATATGGATAAAAATACTTTGAGACGTTTCCACTCGTAGTCAAGCTCCTCATGATAAGAGTGGCTATGTCCTTAGCGAATAAACTTGATTGGGACTTATGACAGGTGAATGTAAAGAACACATTCTTATGAGGCGAATTAGAGGATGAGGTATATATGACACCTCCTCCCGAACTTGAAGATATAATGGCCCCCGGAAAAGTGGTACGACTAAGGAAGGAAATCTATGGCCTAACGCAATATTTTAGAGCGTTGTACCATAAGCTAAGCACTATTTTCAAGGATAAAGGATTCAAGCGATCCGAAGTGAATCACACCGTCTTCACCTTGCAAAGTCTGAATGGGATAGTTTTCTTTCTCACCTATCTAGATAATATTATCATCACATGCAATGACAAGGAAAGTATCCAATCAACTACATAATTCCTTAAGTCCGTGTTTGATATAAAATACTTGGGAGTGTTCAGAACTAATTGAAGTGTTCCTAACTAAAGACGGACTTTTCTGATCCCAAAGAAAATACGCTCTTGATCTTTTGAATGAGACATATCAATTAGGTGAAAAGCTGGACAAGACTCCCTTAGAAGATGGATACAAGACCTCAGGTGAGGGGGAGCTAGAGACTGAACCATTTGAAGAAATTTAACAATACCGAAGATTGGTGGGACGATTGATCTATCTTACTCTTACAAGATAATACATATGCTTTCCGCGGTTAATCAAGTAGCTCAACATATGAAAATTCCCAAGATGAAGTATTAGAACATGGTGACAAGGATCTTGAAGTATATCAAGGGAGCTCTGGGACAAGGCAAATGGATGGGACAAGACCAAAGAACCGAGATCATTGGATACTGTAATGTGGATTGGGTCGGGGATCGCCAAGACCGCTAATCAACTACCGGCTACTATACATTCATTGATTGTAATATTTTCACTTGGAAAAGCAGGAAGCAAAAGGTTGTCCCATGCACAAGCGCGGATGCAAAATACTAAGCCATGCAAAAACTCACGAATTAGGTCATTTTGTAAAAGGCTCTCCTCAACGACTTAGGCATTGATCAATCCACTCCCATAACCATGCATTATGACAATCAAGCCCCAATCCACATTGTTTCAAACTTCATCTTCCATGAACGACCCAAACACATTGAAGTAGATTGTCACAAGTCTCCGGAGAAGATCGAAGAAAGAGTCATCTTACTGTGCTACTCAAGGAGCTCGAATCAAGTAGCTGAAATTTTCACCAAGGCCGCCTCCTAAAAGTACGTGAGTTCATCCATTCTAAACTTGGACACACTAATCCCTTGCAGCCTTGATCCCTAATTTCTGAACACCATACTCTTTTTCCCATTGCTATAGCATTTTTCCCATTAGATTTTTCATATACTTTTAGGTTTTTAATGAGGTGGTCTTCACGGTTTCTAAAATTGACATTCGTCCCTTGCGGTCAAGCTTGAAAGGGAGTGCTAGTTTGAATAAAGATGTAGAAGAACATCACGGTCCGTAGACTTCATGAATCACATAAGGTGTTGGACCTCTAGCAACATTGTAAGTCCATGAGGCCCATCAAGAATGAAGAATAAAAGGTTCTAGAAGATGTGCCTCTAGTTGCTGACTGTTGGAGCATAAGACAACTTGTGACTTGTTTTCTTTTTACCAAGACCAGACTGTCACATGTCACTTTCACCATCACATCTTGAACCCTAAAGGGTTCCCTTTGTGCAGCTAGATTTAGGATGTTTCCTATATTTTTGTGTGTGTATTTAAAAACATTGCCTCATTGTAAAAGAAAACTAATCTAATGGAAACATTTCATTTCTCAAACTTTCTCTTGGTTCTCGCTTTCACTGAACATTTCCACATAACTCTCTCTCAAATTAACATAAACTTGATGAAACAATCACCGAGAAGGTGAGATTTGGTGATGATTCACGCATCAATAGCAAAGGAAAAATATCAATATCATATTATTGATTAGAACAGGAATGCAAAAGGTAATGAAGGATGTGTATTTTATTCTCAATTTGAAGAGCAAAATAATTAGTCTTGGACGAGCAATGAAGGAAAGTTGTGATATTAGATTGAGAGGAGATAATCTAATTATGCATGATCAAGAAAGAAATCTCATTGTTAATACGAAAAGGTCGACGAATCGCTTCTACAAGGTACTTATACACAAAAAAGACATTAAACAATTGCATATAACTAAAATGAGTATGTCTAGTAGATGTCACTTGAGATTGGAACATGTGAATCTTGACACTATGAAGAACATGGTTAATGGAGTTTTTGTTAAAGGTCTTCCAAGGATTAATATCGACAAAGAGATATATGGTTCTTGCTTGTTTAGAAAACAAACTAGAAATGTTTTTCCACAAGCTACTCTATATCAAGCAAAGAAGAGTCTCAAACTTATTCATGGAGATCTTTGTGGAAAAATAACACCATAAAAAATGATTAGAAATAAGTACATATTTTTTCTCATTGATGATCAAAGTAGATACATGTGGACAAGTTTATTGAAAGAGAAAGGTGTACCATTCAATAAATTCAAGAAATTTAAGGAGATAGTGAAGCAAGAGACAAACGAAAGGATACAAGTGTTTTGAAAGGACAGAGGTGGTGAGTTTGTGTCAAAAGAATTCATTTTTTTGTGAGAACAAGACGGGGATTAAGAAACATCTAAGGGCACCATACACTCCACAACAAAAAAAATTGGTAGAGAGAAGGAATAAAACTCTTATGGAGAGGTTTAGAAGTATTGTAAAACATATGCGTGTTCCAAACATATGCGTGATCACTTTGAGCCAAAAACGTTATGCACTTAAGATACTGGAGGAAGTGTGTATGAGTATTCCAATCGACTCGGGCTTCGTGTTCTCAAAATTGGAAGAGGAAGACGAGATAGATGCTTCAAGTTTTCGAAAAAATGTTGGATGTGTACGTTACTTGTTGCATACTCATTCGAATTTGGCATATAGTATATGAGTTTTGAGTCACTACATGCAAAGTCCAAAAGAATCTCATGGTTTAGTGTTCACGAGATCATCAACAAGAGTTCCAAGACTTGATAGATCTCGGATCAAGCCCCATCTCGTGGTGCTCTCAAAAACAAGATATCGGGCTCTATCAGCTTGTGAGACCGAGTTTATGCCAGGTACGGAAGCGGTTAAACAAGAAATTTAGCTTCAAGATCTTCTAAGTGAAGTCACAGGTTTAATAAGTGAGAAGGTAGCAATATGCATTGGCAATAAATCTGCTATTGAAATTGCTAAAAGTTCGGTGTTTCATGGAAGAAGTAAGCATATTCATAAAATGTATTACTTCATAGGAGACTGTGTTGGGAATGGCCCAATATAAATGGAACATGTTCCCGAGAACATACAAAAGAAGGACATTCTAACTAAGACTCTTGGAAAGATCATGTTCAAGAAAATGAGAGACTGCATTGGAGTTAACATTAAGAAATGAACATTAAACTTAAAGGGGATAATGTTGTAGTGATAGATAGAGTTTTAACCCTTATTATACAGCAATTTCACATCAAACGAAGTAGTAAATAAGGAATCAAAT
This sequence comes from Lepidium sativum, assembly GCA_023374145.1. Lineage (NCBI taxonomy): Eukaryota > Viridiplantae > Streptophyta > Magnoliopsida > Brassicales > Brassicaceae > Lepidium > Lepidium sativum. Next base: position 64,278 of record JAKUCM010004528.1, on the reverse strand, counting down.
CCACGAAGACCAAGTATTGCACTATCATTTTCTGAAAATTAATTCAAGCAAAGACAACTCAACTGAAGTGGTGATTGTAACTAACAATTTAAAGCAAATTATGATTATGAAAATTAATATCAAAAAACTTTAGACACATGGAATTCATGAGGAAAGAAGGAATCAAATCAAGAAACTACTCATGACACATGCACAACCAATTCTCAACACAAACATCAAAATATAGAAAACCTACTATCGTGGCGTCGATGACTATATCTAGCAAACTAAAATCTTAAACTGTCATTTGGTCTAGAGATCTAAACATTTATTATCAAATTGGTATAATAAGTCCAATATTAGCCTTAACATCAACTTTCGTTAGTTAATGATTAATTGCTCATCTAATCTATTTCAGGCATCTAACATGCATTTTTTGGTGAGTTAAACAACCTATGATGATAAGTTAGGTGATCAGGCTAACCTAAGCATTAAACTCAGCAATAGATGGAGAACACTAAAAATCAAGCCCTATTTGTTCCTAGTTCATTGAATTCTTAATTTCCTAAAAAAACACTAAACCTAATTATAAAATTACACAAACATAACCAAAGAAAGCAAAGCAAAAGATATGATAGAAAGCATAATTGAATTGCAAAGTAATAATAAAAAATGATTCATAATTCTTCTCCAAAGTGTATAGGATAAAATCTTCTCCCAAAATTTTACTAGAATAATATCAAAAGTCGCATGTGCAAATAAGGAAAATGTTGTTTCTAAAAATGTCATACTCACACATATTAGTCTTTCAAAACTAAAGAGAGAACCCGATCCAATGTATGCCAACCCCCTTGACAAGAAGATTAAGTCACGTTATGTGTGAAGCCAGCATGAGATTCTTTGAATACATAAGAATATATGGGTAACATTGAGAAGTTGCATGATCTCTCGGTTTTCCAATACTTAATAGATTCCTGAAAAATTTAGAGTCAATGATTACTTAAGTTCCTGAAAATGTAATAAAACTTCAAAAATAATAGTTCCTACAATCACTCAACAAAAGCAAACTGACTTAAGAATATAGAAAAATGACTCGAACGAAAACAAAAGAAAGATAATCGGTTTTGGTGCAACTCATCATATGACTGAGGATATACCTCTTCTCTATGACATTCATAACATTGATGCTTGTCCCATAAAACTGCTTTATCTCTTGGAGGCAAAATGATTTTACATGATGTTTTCTATGCTCGACTTTTCATATCACCCTTATTATGTGGCTCCGTTACTTTTGATATTGTGAGTGTTGTGATATTTACTAGAAAATTTTGTTTTATTCAAGACCAAGCTTTAACAACTTTGATTGGAGCGTGGAAGGCACATGACAAGGTTTATCATCTCGCGAGTTCAATTGTTCCTCAGGCATGTCATATTTCCAAGATTTATTCTCGAGATTTGTAGCATAAAAGAATGGGACAACCATCGTCTATTTCTTAGTTTATTGTCCGATTTTGGTTCTTTTTCATATAGTAGTAGCAAGCTTGATGAGTGTTGTGATGTATGCTCCAGAATAAAACAAACGCAACTTTCGTTTTATGAAAGTTTTAATAAAGCTGATGAATTATTTGGTTTACTTCATTTTGATGTTTGGGGCCCCTATCAAACTCAATATACTTGCGGATTGACTTATTCTTAACCGTTGTAAACAACTATTCTTGTGCAGTATGGACACATCTGCTTCGAGAAAATTTTGCTGTCTAATTGGTTCTTAAGAGGTTTATCGCATGGATTAAATATCAACTCGGTAAGAAGGTCAAGATAGTTCATACGGATAATGGAACTGAGTTTCTTCCACTACGTGACTATTTTGTAGACAATGGATCTTGTATCACACTTCTTGTGTCTATACGCCTCAACAAAATGGTTGTGTTGAAAGAAAACATCGACATATCCTGAACGGTGCCCGGACATTGCTATTTCAAGCTAGATTACCAATAAAGTTTTGGGGGAGGGATTTTTAAGGCAGCCATATATCTAATTAGTCGGACACCTTCCCCCTTAATTGACGAAAAAACACTGTATGAGCTTGTATTCTCTCGTCCGCCAAGTTATGAGGACGTACGTGTCTTCGGGTGTTTATGTTATGATTTGAAAACAAACGTGATATTTGGTTCTCGGGATGGGGAGTTTTATGAAAATGTTTTTCCTTTTGAGAGCACAGTAGATTCTTGTGTTTCTCCATCTTTTGGTGATGAAGAGATGGACACTATTGAGATCGAGACAGCCAATGACCATCATCAAAATGATACTCAAAATGATATCACTCCCACGGACGCAAGTACATCCACTACTCCATTTGCACCGGTATTGTCTTTGCCTAAGCAGCCTTTGGTTCTACTTGATCCTTATGTCACATACTTTGCAGCAGTTAATGATAAACCCACTCAGAACAAAGATCTTCTTGCTTCTAATATGTCTTGTAAGTGTGTTTATCCATTGACAAACTATGTTTCTATTGTAGCTGCAGTTGATGCTCACATTGAGCCCACGTCTTTTAAAGATGCAATAAATCATACTCATTGGCATAAACCCATAAAGAAGAGATTGATGCTCTTGAATTGAATGATACATGGGAGATTGTCGATTTACCTGAGGGAAAATATGCTATCAGAATTAAATGTGATACAAAGCCAGATTGGTTGTGCTTGGTAGCAGACAAGGGATTTACTATGACAAAACATTCACTCCAGTCATTAAGATAACTACGGTGACAACTTTCCTAAAGATAGTTGCAGCAAAGAAATGGGAACTCTATCAAATGGATGTGCACAATGTCTTTGTCCATGGTGATTTACAAGAAGAAATATACATGAAACTACCTCCAGAATATTCCACAAGTGACAAAACCAAAGTGTGTCGCCTCAAGAAATCTCTATATGGACTCAAACATGCGCCTGGATGTTAGTTTGCTAAACTATCAAACTCTTTGTCTCGATTTTGTTTGTTCAAAACAAAACGGATTACTTCTTGTTCTTGTATGTTCGTGGTGATTCATGTATCTACGTTCTTGTATATGAGGACGATCTAGTTATTGGGAGTAACAATTCCGAACTTATTTCAAAGTTAAAAGCATACTTGAGTCAATGTTTTTGCATGAAGGATCTCGGTGTGTTTAGAAATATCACGGAACGATGAGGGAATTTATGTATGTCAACACAAATATGCTTTTGACATTATAACTGAATGTGGTTTGACCGGCTCTCGACCTTATGACACGCCAATTGAGCAAAATCACACGCTGCAACGTGATGAAGGTAAATTTTACTCTGATCCCTCCAGCTACAAGCGTCTCGTTGGACATTTGGTGTACTTGTCTATCACATGACCAAATCTTAGCTATGGTGTGCATCTTCTTGCTTAGTTTCTTGCTAAATTGCGCTAGAAATATTGAGATGATGTTGCCTGAGTGGTTCTTTTCCTCCAGGGCACTCTCTGTCAAGGGATCTTTCTCAGCTCTCGGCCAAATTTGCATGTCACGGCTTATTGTGATGCCGACTGGTCCGCATTCCCACTCACACGTCATTCCCTCACGGGTTATGTAGTCCTTCTAGGTGATTCACCTATATCATGGAGAACGAAGAATCAATAGATGGTCTCTTCCGCTGAAGATGAATATAGGGCTATGTCCTATACATACTATACAATTCAATGGTTACTCAAATTTTTTCCTACATTTTGGTGTTTCGCATTCCAAAGCGGTGCCATTTAATTGTGATAACAAATCGGCACTTCATATTATGAAGAAACTGGTGTTTCATGAATGTACTAAACACATAGAGAATGATTGCCATATCATACGAGATGCATTTGAAGCTGGTATTCCTACTCCTGCACATGTCCGCACAACTGACTAGCTGGCGGATCCTTCGCTTGGCTGTGTGCAGTTTTGATATTTTCTTGGCAAAATGGGAGTTTGAGATCTACACTCGCCATCTTGAGGGAGAGTATTGGCATGTGGCCCATCGTTAGAATAAGGATCTCTAATGAAGATATTATTTAGATATTTACTTGATGGTTAAGCCACAATCTTCTCTATATATATTGTAATCGTTTCTATTGAAATAAACAAGCAATTGAGAGCAATAGTCTTTACAAAAATAGAGTAAGGGACACATGAACAATTCAATTCTCCAAAACATGTTAATTTTAAATCTCTAATTGGCTAAAAATCAGTATCAAAACTTATGGTTAGTAAAGAGATCTTATAAATATTACATTCATTCGTAACTTATATTAACTTATTGATAAGATTAACCTAGATTTATATCTCTTTATATTTCAATTCTACAACTAATTATAAACTTCTTATAAATCTATAACTTTTCTCCCTAATAATATGTTCTTCGACCTCCTTTGCCGACTCCACTACGATCGCACTCATATTCCTTTTTCTTTGTCTTTTATTTATAATATTGCATCTGTTAAACTCTCTTTATATTTAGATTCTACATCTAATTATAAATCTATAACTTCTCGATAGCTTCTCTCTAATAATCTGTTCTCCGACATCCTCCGCCCACTCCACTATGATCGCATTCAGGTTCCTTTTTCTTTGTATTTTTTTTGTTCATAGATTTGCAATTCATTAAACGCAATGTATTACATTTGGGCTTAAGATTACACATGCCTCAAAAGGCAAAACATAAACTAAATGAAGATAGAAGCACAAAAGACTTGATAGGTCTCAAATAACTGGATGAGGATAATGAAACAATTGGGTCCAAAAGGTCCATAACCAACTAAAATCAATTTCAGGCCCAGAATAATTTTGGTACGGTGAAACTGCAACTTCCATTTAAAAGACTCATGATCTCAACTTTACGGTACCATTCACATCGAAATGGCTCCTTTCTGAAATTAAAGTAGATAAAACAGAGCTTTGACAAGGTTTAACAGATCCAATAGCTTTTGACGGCAAGTAGATGTGGTCGACTGACTTAGCTTGGCAGCCAAAAACTGATGACGCTTGAAAAATCTCGGAATGTAGAAAACAGATCTTGGCAGATGAGCAACACCAGAGCAGTGGATTCCTCAATAGATTTTGACTCCTCAAACAGCCATTATCATCCCGACTACCTTACACAATTTTCTTTATATCTTAAGATGGAACCCACTGATTTTACGCAATCACAAGATTGGCGAGAATTTCAAACATGGCTACGTGATCAAAATAATACAGATTCGAGTCCGAATTCTTCTGCGGGAATAGTTATGCCTCCTGAACCGAAAAATGTCCCCAAGACACAAGGATTTGCTTTGTTTTCTCGGATGTCGATTGATGATTTGTTGCTAACTCAAGGCCGAGAAAAATGCCATAATTTGAGCCTATACGTACTGCAAAGACAACATGGTATACACTTTATTCATATTTTTTAGATATTTTATATTTTATATTATAAAGATAAAAATATTTACAATGTGGTTTTTTACCCATATTTTGTCCTAAATATTATGATCTTCCTGAAAAGATAAAATTACATTGGTTCAAATAGTTTGCGATAAGTAATACAAATATAATTTTTAAAATTTTAATAAAGATTAATTGGAGTATTTAAGTTCTAACTTTTCTTGTGACTTTTTCCCAACAAAAAAATAATTGGAATCCCACTTATACGAGTTGGGTGCGGAAGTGTTATGATAATGTGGCTACAACTGTTTTTTTTCTCATCAATATATTTTATTAAAAGTCAAACAAAAGTCCAACTTACAAAGAGTCCATTATACAATATATTTTTTAAAGGGTTACAGAAAGCCCAAATGTCTAAAATGTGTTACACGTAGAGTTGTGGAATAACACCAATTAGGGACATATCTAGAGAGCTCTGATTTGAAGTTCACTAAAAGTTTTGGATGAGTGGCCACCACACTCTTTGGTTTTTGCTCATATGCATCGATATCCAACTCCATCATTCACCTTGATACGGTTTTGCATGTGTCAAATCCGAGGAAGATTAAAACTTGCTTCAACCCTATTTGTTGATCCATGTTCAACAACAATCTGATTAGGCTCATTTTGTTTCGATCCTTTGTGATTCACTGGGCAAGTCAATACGAGAGGCATTTGAATATTATATAAACCTCATGACTTCCAATACTTTTGTTGTATGTTGTAGGCATTAAAAGATCCACACTAACATATGAACGCGAAGACAAGCAGAAGTAGGAAAGACACGATCATAGATATATTATACTAAGGTTTGAGGAGATTATTGTGTTGCATGTAGAAGTAAATAGGAAATAGATCCAACAAGAAATTGGAATAGAGATTGAGATTAACAGCCAGTGGAGAACCAACACGTGGAAGAGAGATTGAATTTAACCGCCAATGGAAAACCACCACAGGAAGAGAAATCATCACGAAAACCAACACTATGATCGGAGAGGAGCCAGAAATAGATCCAGAAAATTTATGGCAAAACCTATAATGAACATTGACACTATGACTGGAAGGAACGAGAAATAGATACAAGAGATTTATGGCCTAAGCCAAAAACGAAAACATAGAACCAACAAAATTTATGATCTCTCTCTTAAAGATATAATTGCAAGAAGAGGGAGGAAATCAAAACGTCACCCAAAAAAAATAGAACCAGAGAGAATTTCTCTGGCTAAAATAGTTTAGAAGACTGCTAACAAAATTAAAGCTAATCAACATAGTGAACGCGGAGGTTACGGTCCAGCTGCACACACTACTGGTTCAAAGTCAACTGCAAGAGTTTTCGAAGAAATTGTAATATTTAAAATTTTCTTTCTTTATTTTTTCATTTAGTAATAAGTGATCTAATCTTACGTTTTTCTTCTTCTTTTCATACAAAAATATACGACACAACAAAAAGGTTCACCTCCAGATATGGTAGAGTTCATGGTTGAGACACATAAGAGCAAAATAAACAAAACATTTATGGACAAAAGAACTGAGGAGATTGTCCAAAATATGATTGATAAGGAGTAATATCTACTTTATGAAGAGACACAAGATGGATCAATACAACATGATTCACTTTCTAATTCCACGATCAATACTTATTTTTCCAAGTAACTTACATATAAATATTGTAGCTATTTTACACGTGATATATAGTCTTTATATTTAGAGTTGTTGGCAAAAATCTAGGTTAAGTTGTATGGTCAATATTTAGGTTAATAGATAATGCTATTGTTCATATTATATTTACTGGAAGTGTTAAGTTGTATTTGTGAAGCAAGTTAAGTTCTTTAATTGTCGAGCTAATTGTGTTTTTTTCATTTATGTTTATTAGGATTTAGATTTTAACAACTTTAATTTGTTTGTTTTTTGGTTTAGGAGGAGAAAGCGACTAAAAGAAAACGTTTTGCTTTAGGGAGTCTTTCATATTTTAGCGGTCCTTTTTCTTTTCACGTTGACCGTTGAAGTTCAACAACAACATATGAATTGCAGACTGCAAATCTAATGATCGAAGAAAATGGGAAAAGAATTTCGATGTTTCAAAGATATAATCTTAAAGAAATTTCCTGATCTGGTAGCACCAACCAATTTGTCGATGTTTCTTTTTCTAATCCAACAATTAGTATAGTTTTGATTTACATTTATTACTTTTCTAGAATTCTTTATATTATTTAAATATTTAATATTATGAAATTTAATTTATTTTAATTTTAATTTTTAAATTTAAAATTATAAAATAATATTTTTAAAATGAAAAATTAATTAAATAATTGTTTTGACCAATTTTTGTTAGACAAATGTGACTAATATTTTTCTTATTTCTTAAAAATGTCCCAACTATGTTGGGGAAAAATATTTTTGACCAAAAAATTTATCTACCATATTTTGATTAAAAATATTTTGACCGAAACATTTTTGATTATGTTATGATGAAATATTTTTGACTATATTGTTTATAAAAAATAGTTTTTGACTATTTTTAGGAATTTTAAGAAATATTTTTTTCTTGTACTTTTTTGTAAAAATGCCCCTTTAATTTTTTTTCTATAAAAAATGTCCTTCACTAAGAAAAAGAAAAAGAAAATACCCTCAAAAACAAATATATGAATTTTTAATGTTTTTTTACACAAAAAATGTTTTTCTCACCAAATCGGTATTCCTGAACTTTATTATCCTCTTTCCAGAAAATAATGCAATTGTCAATGCAAACATCATTCACTTATAATAGCAAGACCTGCAAATACCTTATGCATTTCATAATAACACCCATCAAAATTATTATTATCTAGCAAATACTCTTTAAGCACATCAACAAATTGATTCATACTTCTTTCACTTACCTTTCTTTCCCTTTTAATAGACATAAACCTATATGCTAATGACAGTTCAGATAGACATTCTCTACATTTGTCATAGATAAGTTGATTTGCAACATCTAGCATATCATAAAATTGTTTTGCTTCGGTGTTAGCTTCTTTGATAGTATTTTCAACGACAACATAAATATTACCAGATATGCATCTGTAACCATATCATGATACCTATTTCGTTATATATAATCATAGTTTTCAAACATATTTCCGCCATAACTATAAATAGTGTTATCATGACTAGGTTGATCATCAACACCAACACCCGTACTACTACTTCCTGCACCCAAACTATACCCCTCCCAATGTGAAAACTAGACATAATAGTTATGAGTGAATCTTCTATTACATACATGTATTTTCACCATATCAATATTTAAATATTTCTTGTTCCCACACTTTATTCATTGACAAAAGATGTTACCGTCGTTCAGAATAAATGAGTTATTAGCAGCGTGATTTATGAATGCTCATAACCATCTCAAAAATTCTTCGTCACTTCTCCGATCTCCATATCTCTTTGATTATACATCCATCATCGTAATGCGAACACTTCATGTTTCAACGTCATTTATTTTTCTTTCAAAAAACTTTTATTTTTAGAAAAATTTTATTTCTCGAACTTGTTTTTTGCTGAATTGTTTTTCCCTCACTAGTTTTTCTCTCTTACTTCTTGTGATTTTGTATGAAGATTCATTCTCATGGAGAGCTATTTATAGGGAAAGAAGGAATTTTTGCTATGAAATTACGATGTTATTTGTGTACATAAAAAAACCATTGTAATGATGTTGTAATGTTGCAATAGAAGAAGCATATCGTAAGACCATCTCAGATTTGCTACGCAGTTGCGAGGTTCTATCTTTCGTCACTTCTCCGGTCTCCATTTCTCTTTGATTATACATCCATCTTCGTAATGTGAACACTTCATGTTCCAACGTCATTTATTTTTCTTTCAAAAAACTTTTCTTTTTAGAAAAAATTTATTTCTCGAATTTATTTTTTGGCGAATTTTTTTCCCTCACTAGTTTCTCTCTCTTACTTCTTGTGATTTGATATGAAGATTCAATCACATGGAGAGCTATTTATAGGGAAAGAAGGAAATTTTTCTATGGAATTACGATGTTATTTGTGTACATCGAAAAACCATTCTAATGATGTCGCAATGTTGCAGTAGAAGAAGCATATCGCAAGACCATCTCATATTTGCTACGCAGTTGCGAGGTTTAATATTTCGTAGCAACATTGTTGCAAGAGCATCGTAAAATTCATGCATAGTTGCAGCGTTAATATCGTCGCATCGTTGCAACACTTTTGCTATGTGGAAAAATTCATCGCAAGAGTATCATAAATAACCAGTTTTGTTATAGTGTTAGTGTTGTAGTTTTTTTCTCTAATCAAACTATTAGCTTTATAGTTTTGATTTAAATTTATTACTTTTCTAGAATTCAGTATATTTTTCAAATATTAAATATTATGAAATTTAATTTTAATAATAAAGGTTTTAAATTTCAAATCATAAAATAATATTTTTATAATTAAAAATGAATAAAATAATTATTTTGAAATTTTTTTATTAGACATGTGACCAATATTTTGGATTATTTCTTGATAAAATATTATTAACTACGCTCTGGGAAAAAATCTTGACCAAAAAAATTATCTGTTTTGACAAAAATGTTTTTTGACTATGTTGTGATAAAATATTTTTGACCAAAAATATCTTGAGGAAATTTAAGAAATAAATTTTTTTCCTTTTACCGTTTTGTAGAAATTCCCCTTGAATTTTATGTTTTTGAAAAATGCCCCTCAGTAATAAAAAGCAAAGAAAATAACTTTTAAAACGTTTTTCCTGCCAAAAGAAACATTTCCCGCCAAAATTTCTATAAAATCCCTTATATAGTTTTATAAAATTTTTATAAATACCTAATAAAATTTTATAAAGGAACTTTTCTGTCAATAGTAGATGAATATATAATTTTAAAAAGAAAAAGAAATATATATATATATATGTTTAATTTTTTGAAGGGAGGATAATTTATTCATTTTCCAGAGAGATATTTTTTAAAAATTGAAATAAATGGTGGGGATAGGCAGTTTTACAATTGTCTTAGATATTTTTGACCATACTGTTTGATCACTTATATTGATAATAGTTTATTGAAGATGATTTGACTATTATTTTTATCATAATTTTGTGGTCAATAATGTATGACTTATTTCTCACCAGAAATTTTTTTAAATATTTTTTTTACAATTTATTTTGGTCATAAATTTATGACCATTTTTTAGTCAATTGGTTTTGATCATTTTATGACCAAGTTGAATTTGCGACCAAAATTTTTTCACCACTCAGTTTTGTCAAAAATGTGTCAAAAAGAGTATTTTTTAAATCAATTTCTAACTATTATGATAGTCAAATGTGATACTCTCATTATTTTTTTTGATACGATTCCGATTAACTCTCATGAGATTACTACAAGAAAGCATATCGGTTTCTGATGACACCAGCTTTTAGTAATGGTCGGAAAAATGGTCGTCGGTTTGAGATGGTCGGAAAGTCATATGTTGTTAGTAGTTGTCGGAAAAGGTGGTCTGCCGTGGTAGGAAAAACGCGATCAGTGATTGTCGGAAAAGCGCCGTCGGGGCACGTCGGAAAATAGCTGTCAGTGTTTGTCGGAAAGCTCCCGTATGTGCCTGTCGGAAGACCCCGGTTGGTGATTGTCGGAAACCAACTGTCAGTAGCCTAATCTAGTTACATGACGATGTGAAACTCATAAATTCCTCTTGAAATTTCGCAAATTCGATCATCTGACGCTTAAATGCCCGCAATTTGACGTTGTTCTCTTCCGCCTGATGCTCCATCTCCTCTTGTTTAAGTCGCATATGATTAAAATACTATCGTTCTGACAATGATAAAAAACTCTGTGTGAGACGAGTAGGCACGCTATCAGATGTAACGAGATTTCCAAGTCCGAAAGGTCGACCTTTAGTTCGAGGAGTAGATTTTAGAAATCAGAGAAATTTTATAATAATAGTGGTTAGTAGTTAAAATATTAAAATTTTTTTTATTAAACCTCAATGACGAGCTGACCGATCTTATCCCGAGTAAGTTGAGTAGAACTGCCTTCGCCGTGCGACTGCGTTGAGTTAGTATTCCTGTTGTCTTCCGTTAAACGTCTCGAGAACACCAAGCACCTTCTTGTCCTCTACCTTCTTTGTATGTTTGTTATATGAGTATCTTCCATAAGGACGAATAAATCAGGTTCCTTGCCAAGTTGAGTTGCCTACAAAAAAGTATTAAAAATTTGTAACTAACTAAAAGAAATTGTCAGGTTAATTAAAACAGTGACTAACCAGAACACGGGAATGTTCCTCAAATGTCGAGCACCGTTGTTATGGGTAGTGTCTCCAATCCTCCGCGATTGTTGTTCTTGTTGTTGGAGTTTATAGTAGCTACTTTCTTGGTGTCCTCGTGTTCCCAATACGCGATGGATGCAACGTGGATGCTATTGTTTTCCCGCCATCCATGCTTATTTACACTCATGGATATTGTTTTTGTACGAAGCACAATACTGCTTATCAAATTCTCTGACCTGAGGAGTCAACTCGACGTCCCAGTTAAAATCTTGCTGCAAAAAAATTCGATTTACATAATTATAACATAAGTATTTGTAATATAGAAATGCATAATTGAATTATAAATTTAGAAAAACATTACCATGAACGATTTGAACCAACTCTCCTGGAGTTCCCTTGGATAGGCTTGGGGAAGCTGATGCTGAATCGTCTTTAAAATCAAATTCTTAATACCTTTTTCATATCGAAACCTGAAAAATAAATGGTAAGGATTTAGGAGAATAAATATATATATATATATATATATATATTTAAATGCAGACAAAAATAATACGTACCAAGAACCTCCGTTCGGATCGAGTACTATAATTTGCCGACGTCATTCTGCAGTAAGTAGTTGCTCAATAGTCAGGTGCACCACCGAGCCTTGTGGTTGAGATTCCTGAAGAGATTGCTGGACAGGACTAGGAATTTGTGTCTGATCCGAGTTAAGGACATGTGAACAATGTAAATATCTCTGAAAGTCACCGTAACTATACCTGCTGTTTATCAAAAACATCATAAAGAAAAAGATGTGTAACAATACCATCACCGTATTTCACGCATTACATGTTTAATATATTAGTGTTCGTATATTAATAAAATCATGAATATAAAGAAAGCATTGGTAAGGAATGTTTTGGAGCCACTAATTTCACAAAAAAAAGTTAACATCACCACAAAGAACAACCTTGTTCTTATATCTAAGTTGTTTAATTTTATTTTTTTGGAACCGTCACAATAAAATCGCCACCACAAGACAACATTTTAATTGTCTTATGTGTAAACGATAACACATTGGACCATGAGTTGATAATGAAAGCGTGAAATTAAGACTTTAAGGACCAAACATTACGATTTGCATAATCCAATTCACACAAAATTTGACTGTGACGTTGTCGATTTCATTAGAAACAAACGAAATCGAGATTCTAAATCAAGCATGACATGACAAAATTAAACAACACCAAGTCAGTTTCTCCTAACCCAAACCACATAATGCAATTCGAGAAATCAAATCTAGAGTATTGAAAACCTAATCAAAGCAAAAATTAAGAAATTGAGACAGAAAATTTCGAAAAACTTACATATCGTCGGATTTGTGGAAGAACCTTGGAGAGATATAGACAGAAGAAGGTGGAAGTGGTGTCGGTGTTGATTTCGGAGGTGGAGCTTTGTAAATCGCCAAGGAAGAAGAAAGAGATGAAGTCGGTGATATAATGTCGGAACCGGTCGGACCGCGTATCAGCGACTTTCAAGACACGTTTTCCATGAAGAAATTTTTGCCGCCCAGTTTCTCCCCCCTTTCCCATCGGACCCGGTCGGTATTTTTCCAATTCCGACCGTTTTCGACAGCTGTTGTTAATGTGGATTACACTATGTAATTGTAATATAAATTATATATAAAGTTATATATAATTTATGGTTTATATAATTTTTAGTTTATATTATATATAATTTATATAATATATAGTTTATAATGTATAGTTTTTGTTTTGTAAATTGAATTTATATATAATTTTTAGTTTTATGATCGTAGTTAATATTTTTATTTTATAATTGCACATAATTAATTTTAATACTCTTACATATATAAAGTCTTCGTTATTCTAATATATTAAACAGCAAATTATTCAAAAGCAAAATCAAAGTCGTTGGACTCTTCAGTAGAACGCGAGGTGAATCATCACCAAACTCTCCAATATAGTCATCAGAGTCATCATGGACCCTAGCATGTGCTTGTTGTGTGACATCTATACAATGATCAATACCAAGTTCAATCCCAAGCGGCCCAAGTATCCCATGTGTTGCTTGCTGCATAGGATCGTGTTCTGAAGCTCCATTGAATCTTCTTCGTGGGTTTATGGATGCCACTGTAATCCAACTGTTTCTTCTGTTTGAGACTTGTGGGTAAGATAGATAGCAAACTTGGTCCCCTTGTAAAGCAAATATAAAATGATCGTATTTCTAGAGCTTTGTCTAGAATTAATAGACGTCACACCAAACTCATCGATACTCACACCGGTTCCTACAATAGTAATGGGACCATTACCTTCCCATCGGAATTGCGGTCGGATTTTGGGGTGCTTTCTTGTAGTGGATTAATTCAAACGTTATATAGAAAGATTATGACAATGAGTATGATGAAGCTAAGAGTTATGTTGGCTTTGGTAGTAATGGGAGTGAGAGCAAAGAATGTGTCTGAGCGTCGAGAAACAGACTGTAAGTCTCTGTGTGATCAAAGCATTAGAAGTTTGGGTTGTAGTAATTGTGTCTGTGGATGTGTTTCTCCTCAATCTCCTCAATCTTTTCACAATTCCGACACAGGTAATCTCAATAGTCCCCCTCTTTAAAATTCGAATCTCATGACTTGAAAATGTTTTTAAAAGACTAATTCCAGAAACCTATATTTTAAATAACTAGGAGAATCCAAGCCGAAAGGTAAACTATTCATTTGAAATACATTGAATTCCTAATATATTATTCACTAAAAATGTATATGAATAATCAATGATGGTTAAAACCATAGTAGAAAATGCTTAATTCTGCCTAAAAAGGAATTCAGAATGAATTTTTAATCCGCTAGACACCACCTCTCTTAGTTTATATGTACATACTTATTCAGTGTTATAAATATTTTTACAAACAAAGTGAGACATAACATGCTTGTTTCCATGATTGATTATATGATTGCGGTTGTGTGTATTCACAAAATATTTCTAATTGATGATTTGTTTACAGGGACGAAAGGGATATATGTCTTAGAATCCGAGGATGTGTTTTTACATTTGCTCTCATCCTTGTGGTTATACCTTGGCATAAAATTTAATACCCAAACTTTAAATCGAAGCCAACCTTAAAAATGAATCGAACCCAAACCAAATCCAACAAATTTTATGAAAGGGTTCTAAATTTATGTATCCAAAAAACCGAAACTAAATTCAAACCAAAACTGAATGGGTGCCCATTATATTTTTGTTAAATTTAAACTTTTAAGACTTATTTTTATTTAATCTTTATGAACTTTAAATTTTTTATATGAATTTAGATAAATAGCCGAACCAGAACCTGATCTATATCCAAACCGATCCGACCAGACAAATAGAAATACTTGAATATGTCCTAAATCAATAAAACTGAAAATCCAAAACCCGAATGAACTCAACCCAAACTGAAACGGATATCAGAATGTTCAGAACTACTTGTGGGAAAGACAAAAAGTTTCTACAACGATGTAGGGAAGTTGTCATTGGCATTGCTGTTTAACTATGTTTTGAAATTAATAAAGGTCTTGTGGAACATTTGGAATATATTTCATCTTGTTGCTTAATTAACTTATCCTTTCTCATAAATATAATATAACTTACTTGAATCTACAATAACTAATAAAAATATATGGATCACTTATATTACATTATTTAAACAAAACATATGTTTGTTGTATTTTTGTATCAGTTAAATAAAATTGATACAGTTTCATGTTGACTGGCCAGTTATGCCCTAGTATTTTTGATAAAGCGGATAAGAATTTTCAACCCCTTTCAAGAGAAACCCGACTACAATTTCCGAATCAATTTCCAGCCGAACCCGTGTAAATTTTTCTCCCAAGCTAAATACAGTCAACTGTACACAGCCCACAACTCTGCTAATGGGACAGTGCATATCCCTATAATAAAAATGTAACTTTTAAAATAAATAATCTTACAATAATGTGGAATATTACATTCTATGCAATTAGAAATTAGTCTTTTGTTTAGAGATTTTATAAGGTTAATTCCGGCATTATAAAATAAACTCTAATTTTGATAACAAACTTGAACAAATATATGGTTTAATACAAATTAAACATTAACAAAATTTTATGTTTTGTATTTATCATTAAATTTTGGTATACTCCTAAACAATAAAAAAATATTAGCTATTGTATTTGAAATTAGTATTGGATTTCGATTTGTTATTGTTTATAATGTTGTATTTTTACTAAATTTTTGCTATAATCATTACAAGAAATGATGCATATAACATCACTAATTTCATATCATATAAATAAATGATATCATATAAAATCACTTATTTATAAGTGACACATATGTGATTTAACATCATTGAGAATAAACGATATTATTATTGCATTTTTTACATCAATTAGAGAAGATTGAGACAATCTAATATTGATTTACATCACTTAAAAAGAGTCGGTGTAAGAATATAAATATACATCAATGAAACAAATGATACATCTTACTAATTTTTTAACTCAGTCTCAGTTAAGAAATTGATACGAAAGTGAGTTATTTTGTCACAGGTGACACAAATTGTTAGTTTGAATAAAGACCACAATCCATATCTCATCACATTGGACCGCATTTCTCTTATCAATATGGAATGGCCATTAAGCCCACAAAGAAGAAAAAAGAGTTGGCCTCTAGAAGGCATTTGACCGTTGGAGCTTAAGTGAAGCATGTGACTTTTTTTCGCCAAGACCGAGATCCGTACAAGTCACTATCGTCCCTTGGATCTCGGACCACATGTCACTTTCAAGCTTGGATGTTGGACCAAGCAAGCCTCCTTCTTATGAGGTTAGGTTTACGGTCTTTCATACATTATTTTTGTACCTATTTAAAGGCATTGCCTTCTTGTAACAAAGACTAAGCTAATGAGAACAAATCTTCTCCCAATTTCTCTCAATTCTCATGAGTTTCTCCCTGATTCTCTGTGTTACTTCCGCATAGACTCTCTCAAATTTACATGGTATTAGAGCATTTGATCACTTTTTTACTTTATTCTTGTTGAATCTCAACTCCTCTCTACCAAATAGTTCATTCTATCGGTTCATTTTCTCTTTTACACAATTATTATCCCTATATTCGGTGGATAATAGCAAAGGTTGAAGAGTCTTCCTCGTCAATAGAAAGCTACAAACCCATTGGTGTGCATATTACTTACAAGGGGCCTAACTATCTTCTTTGGTCAAGAAATGTGAAGACCATACTTTGTGGGCGTTGCTTGTGGGAGCACATTGATGATAACCAAGTGGTTGCAGCCGGTAGCCCTCCGAATTTGGGTATCCTTCTGGTTTGGGTCAGGTCCATTTGGTTTTTGGATTTTTGGTTCTGTTGATTTAGGACCCATTAAAGTAGTTCTATATTTTTGGTTCGGGTTCGGTTCGGGTATTGATGTGGCTCGAGTTTCTTATATATAAAAATTTTAAATTAGTAAAGATTTAATAGAAATAAGTTTAAAAAGCCTAAATTTAACAAAAATATATCGGGTACCCATTCGATTCTTGATTCAAATTCGGTTCGGGTTCTGGTTCAGTTTTTTGAGTACATAAGTTTAGGATCCATTCAGGTATTTTGTCGTGTTTGGTTCAGATTCAGTTCTTCTTTTTGGGTCACTTTTGGTTCAGGTTTCAGGTATCGGATTTTATACCCAATCCTAGCAGCCGGAACCCGAACAAGTGGTTTCAAGAAGACCAAGTGGTTATGGCTATAATTAAAGCTCTCTTGCCGCTCCAATACATGAGTCTTACTCATATTGTGAGAATGCTATGAAAACGCTCAAAAAGGTGCTTGGAAACATCTCAAACTTCACTCGGGTGTTTAAAGTCCAAAAGTCGATCAACTATCTTGTTCAAGACGATAATGAGTTCACATCTCACTTCGGTAAGTGGACAACTTTGTGGGTCGAATTAGAGATGCTTCGTCCCATCACTATCGACCCTGAGATCCTTAACAAGTGATACAACGAGTTTTATCCCTATATCCTACTGCAAGTGCACAGCAAACGTAATAGTATTTAGGGGTCGAATTCCTCAGAGAACTAGTGATAACACAAATTTTAACCCTATATCCTACTGTAAGTGCACAACAAACGTAATAGTATTTAGGGGTCGAATTCCTCAGAGAACCAGATTACACTTTCGACTTCTATCGAATCGAAAGCTATATCAATCAAAATAAGAGAAGTATATACTAACAACTTAAACACGAATGTAATGAAATGACTAAAGCAATCGGATGTCATGTATTCATTCAGGAGTTAGAACTCTTTTAGAGAAACTATTCAGGAACAATTTTAAGCATATTCTCGGCTTGAACATAAAAAAAGATAAACTAACTCTCGTTGAATATACCCCTCTACTAATAATCTAAAGGTCCTAACTCTCGTTGGTTTCAGATTACAAGTAGGCTTTATCGCTTAGGTTCAATTACCCACAACCCAACCTAGCATCAACTCTCATTGGTAGTGAAGGAATTGCTCTTCTAATCTAGTTATAGTTCTTAACAATCTTCTGAAAAGTTAACAACCTAAAATCATCGACTAGGTGATCAGACTAATCTCAAAGACGCCTCTAAAAATAAAATAGGAAAACAGTATTTATAGGTCCAAAACAAGAGCTGAAAAATCGTGAAATTAGGTTTCTTCGAAGGGCATCGATTGATCGATCCTTGTGTTGATCGATCGATCTTTGGATATTGAGTCAATCTCTCAGAAGCCACGTCGTTCTTCAGATCGAGCGCATATTCTATGTTAAAGCACTGATCGATCGACCCTTTTGTTGATCGATCCTTCCTTCCTCTCGTGGAGAATACCAGAAAATGCTTCAAACTCCTCCAAAGTCCACCTTCAAGCATGATTCTAACTCTTAACATTTTTTACCTGAAATCTCCATAAAACACAGACGAATTCTCCAAATATAACCGTAATAATGAGCTCAAAACTGACAAAATATGAGGAACATCAATTCCCCCAGATTAGCTTCTTGCTTGTCCTTAATCAAAGAAAGAAAGACTGTAGGAAGATCACATCTCATCAGACAAATGACTCTCTTTAGATCCTGCACATCAAGTCCAAAGTGATCACAAGAATATTACTCATCAAAATCGAGACCACCTTGTACTTCCACCAGACTTAGCAAACATAACAATCTCGTGTCATAATTAAAAACAAACAATCAGATTCCCATACTGACTTCCTAATAAATCTTAGTGCAGTCTCATTCGAGGGAATATCGATCATGAGGCGAAAAGTTCCTACTTTTACTCTCTAGACTACCTTCAATCTGATTCCATGTCTCTCTTTTCATAAAACCAATTTTCCCCAGTAAGTTGCTTCATTGGAGTTTCCTTCTGTAAGCTAATTTGTAAAGTGAAAAGGATTACGTCATTGGATGTATCCTCAAAAACGTCCGATTCACTTTAAGAACTCGCAGCGTCATTAAGAAACTTTTACCCTAGGCTAACTTTATACAAAAACTTATATCAACCATCATAATTTTTGGCTTAAAATGCCTGGAAATGATGAAGAGAGAAATGGAACCAAACTTACAAGGAACATCTTTCATTGAGTAAAGAGAAGGAACATGCCTAATGTATTACCAATTCCCTTGACGAGAGAATTAAGTCAGGTTGGGTGTGAAATCAGCATGAGATCCCCTGAAAGTTGAGATGAATGTGCTCTGAAAGTGAGTGTTGCTTTTTCTCTAGGTTTTCCAATGGTTTGATTGATTCCTGAAAAATGCAAATCAAGCGATACTTAGTCCAGGATAATGCTGAGAAAATCGAAAATCAAGTAGTCTAATGTCAGTCTCAAAAGCTCAAAGTGCAGAAATAAATGAAAGAAATAGTCTGAAAACTCGAGAATGCAAAAGAAACAAAACAGAAAAATAAGTGTTCTCCCCCAGACTTACTTTACACCGTCCTTGTGTAAAAATAAATAAAACAAGAAGACATAAAAACGCATAATAAGTAATAGAAAGCAAAAGAAATAGTCTAAAATAAAAACAAAGTAAACTGAAACAAATGTAGGAAGTAGCCAAGAAGCTAATCAGGACTCTGGCTGTTGTAGTAGCCCGGTGCTCTGCGACGGCGAGGAAAGCGATAGTCCATTGGTCGATCATCCTCATCATCATCAGCTGCAGGTGCACTCATACAAAAAGAAGCTGGGATCCTCCTCAAATCATCCTAGATTGTCCGATAAATTGATATTTTCCTCCTTTCATTCTCGACTTGCCACTCTCTGAACTGCTGATCCGTGAAGTCCGGCGAGTAATGAGGTAATCCGAGTTCCTCCTCAGGAAACTCAGGAAGCAGAAACCTGGAAGGTTGAGTAGCTGGATGATAAAGACGTTTTTACAGTGTTTTCTCAAATACCAAACTGTCTTATGTAATAATTGTAGTAGAGTATGGTGTCAATCCACTGAGAGAGTAACTAGCAATCAAGATGTAATCTACTTATCCAAATCTAAGCCAGATTTGATTTAGTGAGTGGTGATCTAATATAGGTGAAAACGAAATCCTAAAACAGAGTGCTAAAAACGAGACTTGAAAATAGAAATGTAAAAGCAGAGCATTAAAAATAAAGCAATATCAAAATGAAATGAAGTGCAACACTAAATCTCAACCTAAAAGCAGAGTATTAAAATTCACGGAAATTCAATAGAGGAAAAAGGGGTTCTCGAGGTTGAGGATCAATGATTAGGGTATTCCTAGGGGTTCCAGACTTATTTATTAACCTATTTAGATGACCTCTAAGCAAGGAATCACAAAGTAATCACATTCGCTCTCGCGCAATGGGACTTCTCCTAAAAGACAACCTGACTTGACTCTCGCCCAACGATTGGAAATTCAAGAGGCTTTAAGTATGAACCTTACAAAGCCTAATAATACCCTAGACATTCAGTCTCTTGAGCTAGGCAGATGTTATCTTAACTTAAGCATGTTCAAGTGATTCCCCAAACGCCTCTCGGGGGGGATTCACCAAGAGATCTAAGACCTTAATCAAACATAAACAAATCTGGAAATCCCTAAGTTATCCCCTAATCTCACCCTTTTCTCAAGAACCCTAGACTAACTTACTCAGAATTCATGAAGTAAAACATAGACTCAAAATCGAAAATCAATTGCATAAGCTTAAGATTAAAAATCGTAAATTGCTATTAAGAGAGAACTCGAGATTTTTGCTAGAAAAGATTGTATATTAAAACTGGAAATTCTAGTACAATTTATATATCAAAAGGTCTTAAAGAAAAAGGAAAAAATACTTAAAGAGAAAAAGGGAAAATTTCCTAGAAAGAAAAATGGGAAATTCCTTTAAAAAGTAAAAAGGAAATTTCCTTAAGAAAAGAAAATAGAAAAAGCCTAAAATAGTTGTTGGGCTTGCACAAGTAGGTATTGATGGGCCTTTTTCGCAGAGAAGCCCAAGAAGTCAACCTCGTCAAAAGTCTTAGTTCTGGTCCGCAAATCCACTCGACCAAGTGATGGTCGAGTGTCATGCTCGAGTGTCAAATCTTCTAGTTCACATCCTGAACTTCAACTTTAGGCCAGACGATTCCTCATTGGTCTTCTTGTAGTCCGAAATACTCCATGATAAGCTCCAAAAAGTGACTAAAAATACCTTTTATGCAATGTATGCAATGCCCAACACTAAGTATGCAAATTATGCCTAAAAGAACCTTAAAAAATGATAATAATGCAAGTATGAATGCAAAACATGCTAAATAATGGTCCTAAAATGTGGTGAAATGTAGACACATCAACTCCCCCAAACTTAGTCTTTGCTTGCCCTCAAAAAAATATGCATCGATCTAAGAAGGAAGAGAGGTTGCTGACAATGGGAACATCTTACTTAAACAAACAACTTATCAAACTGAAAAACCGTAATCCACAAGTGAACCCTCATTCCTTTGTAAGAACCACAATCTACTTTCATCAAGGCTTAGCATAAAAACCGAATATTCCCTAACACTTAGTTGGACTCTTAAGAAAATCAGATTTGAAACCTATCTCTTCTAAGTGCAGTCCACAAGAGGGGCTATTGATCAAAGACCTTAGGATTCAACTTCCTCAAATTTAGCTAGTCACTATGGATTAAGCATTTTTGATCACTTCTCAACTCCTACTTGTTTTTATTAGCTTCAGCTTTATCAATGAGACACGAAAAAGTATGGGTTTACGCACAGTCCCGGTTCACCTTAGGCATCGATGTATTAGCTTTATCAACAGGACGCGAAAAAGTACGGGTTTACGCATAGTTCCAGTCCATCTTAGGCAATATCGAAATGGTTTAATTGATGAACACAAGAAGGTACGGGTTTACGCACAGACCCCGTTCATCTTAGACCATATTATTTGAGCCGAGTTGAGAAGGATGATTTTATATTCATCTTATGCTTTTCTTTTTACTTAGCTATCTGAACCTAAGGAAGGATCTTATACAATGTATCTCAAGCCCCTAATTTGGAAAAAAATGGAATTCGATTATGAGGCAACAAATCTGGTTCCTTTTGAGACACAACCTAAGTATTGGTTTCAAAGGTCAATGATCTACCAATCAGTGTTCAAGAGGGAAAAAACACAAGTCTAAGAGTTCACTACGGTTACTAGCCAATCAACCTAGCAAGTCTGTCTATTTTGCAAGATGATTCCCGAAACTCTAGACTCAATCCTATATGAATTCAATGCAGCTACATGAACACTCTGTTTTTGACTAATGCTTTTTCGATTTTTTTTCAAATTTTTATGGGTTTTCTATGCCTTAGATGATATGCAATCTAAAAATATGGTAAAGGAAAATATTTTTGGTTTTTCTATGCCTTAGATGTAATGCAAATGCAAAGGATAAAAATTAAGAATCACAGAAAACAAAGTCAAATGTCCTCTAGAACCCTCCCCCAAACTTGAATCACACAGTCCCTTGTGTGTATAAAAGTCCGAAAGAGGATCCTAGACCAGCAAGTCAAGTGAAAAATATGCAATGGTATTTACAATGAAAGGAAGGGTTTTTGGTACCTCTCTAGTGGTCCCAGTAGTCGGCTGCCACATTCCGCATGATTTCCATGTAGTGGTCATTGTGCCTCTCATGCTCGAGCTCAGCTTGCTCGAGCGTTTCGGTCGAGTGTTCGGATGGATGCTCGATCGGCTGACTCGAGCTTCCCCCAGCTGCATCAAAAGGCCCTCTGTATGAGAAGGCTGCAGGGTTTGCAGAGGAGTGTCTAGCTGGTGCGGGTTGGTGCTGCCTTTCACGATCTGTGGACACAGAGGCTCTTCTTGGGCGAATAGTTGGTGGTGGTGGTGGACCGCTGTTTCTTTCTAGAACAGCCACTCTTCTACTTAGATCCTCGTTTTCCTGCTTTCTAGCTTCGTCGCTTGCAGTTAGCTTCTTCACCTTCTTCATCAGCCATTTGTTCATCTTTTGCAACAAGCGTATGTGCTTCTGTGCTTCTCGGATTGGTTCTCCTTGACGTGGTGGAATCGTGTATTTTTCAAAACAATACGCCTCAGGATCCACTTCATCGCTGTTTGTTGGAGATAAACTTTGTTGAGGGCCATTGGGATCGTATAAGGCTTCTAAAGGCGGATTAAAATCCGAGTTATGCCCCATCCTTATTGACGTGTACTCCCTGTTTGGCAAAAGTAGAAAAACGTTTGGTCTAAGCAAATGATGGAAAAAGTAAAGGAGCTTACCTCGAACCTCAGTCGTGGCCAAGAATTGGCTTCTCCTTAAGTGATCGATGTTCATGAATCGAGGATCAGCCCATTCTGTCTCATCGATTGGCACATTACATCTCTCCAGAATGCATGTGACAAGTCCGCCAATCGTGATCTTACCATCACGTCCTCCAGTCTTATTGTCCCTTGCCCAATCGCGGTATGTGACTAACTGGTTCGCGAACTGGATGGTTAGACCATCACTGTTCCTATCTCTGATAATCGGGGATCCGTCACTCTTTGTACCAACGATGTCTTTGAGAGCAGTCACCAGCATTTCTATTTCCCCTAGATTGATTGTTCCAGTAGTAAAACGTGAGAAAAATGTATTTGCAAGGATTGTTCGAAAGTACCTCAAGGCTGGGTTTCGGATTAGAGACGCCTTAGATCGTGAGGATGAGAATCTGCTCCTTGTTGAGGCTATTGATCGCCACACATCATCTAGTTCCGCCCTATCGAAATCCGGTCCGTAGTTCTCGGATTCTGCTCTCGGGAATTCGAAAAGATCTCGAAGTGCTCTGAAAGTCATGTGATAGTCTCTTCCTCTAATTGCAAAGAAAATGTAACCGCCACCTTGCCTTTCTTGGAGACTCTCGTTTTCTGCATCGTATAAAACAATCTGAACCGTCGCCAGAAATTTTAGAGTCTCTTCCTTGTATGCTCGTTGTGGATATGAGACAAATGTGGACAGCCCACAGTTTTGCAAAATGAGATCCACATCTCTGGCTATTCCCATCGCAGTTAGTGCCTCCTTGCATGGATAGCGGGTCCCTATGAAATCCATCCTCCGCAGATCGTTGAGTGCCCTTGCCAAGTTGTGTCTCTCTTTCATATGTTTCTCTTTCTTTCCAGCAAGGATTATCTCTCTTGCTTCTTTAGCCTCTCTCTCGCCATATCCATCTTCATGAAGTGTCTCTTCAACGAGGTCTGGATCTATATCGTCCTCGTCCATGTACTCTCTTCCTTCCTCTGACTCATTCACAGATTGAATCTCTAACCTTCTCTTCTCCTTTCTGCTAGGTTTGTTCGTGCTCTTGGAAGACTCTCCTTCGGCAGGATTTCTTCTCAATCGAGCATTATTCTTGGCTCTAAGGCGGAGGAGGTTAGCCTTGTTGGTTTTGCCGTCAGTCATCGTGAGAGTTGATCGGAAAAGAGAAAGTGTTACGACGCTCGACCTTGACACTCGAGTTGAAATGGTCGAGTGTAGTGGATGAACAGAGAGAAAGAGACGATTTGCTTCTGTAAAAGAGAGAAAAACTAGAGAGAATTGTTAGAGAAAGAGTGTATTTCGTGTGAATGAAAAGAGAGAGGCTCCTCCTCCTTTTATAGAGGAGGAAAGACAAAGGGAGAATCTTTTCAAATTCAAAATTTGAACTTGGATTAAATCAAATCTTTTGAATTAAATATAAAAGATATTGCTTTAAAAAAAGATTTAACCCCTTTTTCGGAGTAGATGTTTCCCCTTTCTCAGCTTTTGGCAGTTATAGGTGCGGAGGCATATGAATAGGCATGATGGCGGGACACTCGAGCAGGTTTGGTCGAGTGTCAGTCTGCCAAGTGATGGCTGACACTCGAGTGGGACACTCGACCAGGCGTGGTCGAGTGCTGTCCCATCTTGTCGATTCCGACCCCACCTGTCCTATTTGGGCCCACTTTCCTGTAAAAGAGTACAAAAAACCTTCCAAGTGCATGTAAGACGAAATAGATGCAAGTAAAAATGAAAAGTAACAAGTATACGTAAAGAAGTTAAACATGCCAAAAAAATTGAATGTATATACAAAGGATACCTTTGGGATTGCCTCCCAACTGCGCTTGTTTATAGTCTGAAGCTCGACTTCCTCATATTCATTGGAGATGAGGCGGCTCATCGAGCAGAATCGAAGTTCCCTCGGGAATCATGCAGTTGGCCAAATAAGGCTTAACTCTATGACTGTTCAAGGTAAATCCTTCTCCATTGCTGTTGGCCAAAGTGACTGCTCCATAAGGTAGAACTTGTAGTACTTTGAATGGACCAGACCACTTTGATCGTAGTTTTCCGGGAAACATCTTGAGTCTTGAGGTAAAGAGAAGTACTTGATCACCAACTTTGATTTTTTTCTGCTGGATCTTTTTGTCGTGAGTTGCCTTTGTGCGATCTTTGTATGCTTTCGAGCTATCATATGCTTCAAGTCTGATTTCTTCGAACTCATGTAGATCCATCTGCCTCTTTTCTTGTGTTGTCTTGATATCGAAATTCAGGAGTTTGGTTGCCCAAATCGATTTGTACTCTAGCTCTACTGGCAGATGGCAGGACTTTCCATAAAGTAGTTGAAAAGGTGTGCGTCCAATGGGTGTTTTGAAAGCAGTCCTATAGGCCCAAAGAGTATCATCTAATTTGGCGGCCCAATCACGTCTTGACAGCCCAACTATCTTCATCAAAATCGATTTAATTTTTCTGTTAGAGACCTCGACTTGTCCGCTGGTTTGAGGATGATAAGGAGTTGCCACTTTGTGTTTAACTCCATGTTTCCTAAGCAAATTCTCGAAAACCTTGTTGACAAAGTGAGACCCTCCATCGCTGATCACAACTCTTGGTATACCAAATCTGGGAAATATTATGTGTTTGAAAAGCTTAAGTACCACTTTTGCATCCTTTATAGGAGCTGCAATAGCTTCTACCCATTAAGAGACATAATCCACAGCAACCACAATGTAGCTGTTCCCTAAAGAAGGAGGCTTAAATGGTCCCATAAAATCGATTTCCCACCAGTCAAACACTTCTATTTCCAAGATTGGATTCTGCGGCATCTCATTCATCTTGCTTATACTACCCATTCTTTGACAGCAATCACATCTAGATATAAACTCTTTGGAGTCTTTGAAAATCGATGGCCACCATAACCCGAATTGAGGAATCTTCTGTGCTGTTTTGAATGCAGCAAAGTGTCCTCCATAAGTTGATCCATGGCAGTGCTCTAATATTCCCTTGACTTCCTCTTCTGATACACATCTTCTGAATAATCCATCAGACCCTTGCTTGTAAAGATAACGTTCATCCCAGAAATACTGCCTTACATCCCTGAAGAATTTTTTTCTTTGATGATAATTCAGAGTCGTAGGCAGCTCTCCTCCGACCAAATAGTTAACCAAGTCGGCATACCATGGTAAGCAAGTTCTCACAAATTTTGATCCGATCGAGAAACGTCTTTTCTGTCTGTGGGCCTGACACTCGAGCAGGTGGTGCTCAAGTGTCATGGTCGAGTGTTCGGTGGAAAAACTCAACAGTTGTTCTTCAGGCATAGAATCGTTCATTGGAAGGGTTTCTTCAACCTGTATCCTTGATAAGTGATCAGCAACACCGTTTTCTATCCCAGGTTTATCGACTATCTCCATGTCAAATTCTTGCAGCAACAAAATCCACCTAAGTAGTCTAGGCTTAGCGTCCTTCTTTTTCATCAAGTATCTTAGAGCTGCATGATCAGTATGCACAATAACTTTCAATCCAACCAGATAGGACCTGAATTTCTCAAAAGCGAACACAACTGCAAGCAATTCCTTCTCTGTAGTGGCGTATTTCACCTGAGCTTCGTCTAGTGTTCTACTAGCATAGTAGATCACATTTAGCTTCCTATCCTTCTTCTGTCCCAGAACTGCTCTAACAGCATAGTCACTAGCATCGCACATTATCTTAAAAAGGAGATTCCAGTCAGGTGCTTGGACTATTGGTGCTGTTATCAAGGCTTCTTTAAGTTCGAGAAAAGCCTTGAGGCATTCTTCGTCAAAGACGAAATCTGTTTCCTTACAAAGGAGACGAGTTAGAGGCCTAGCAGTCTTTGAAAAATCTTTGATGAATCGCCTATAAAATCCTGCGTGTCCCAAGAAACTTCTAATGTCTTTGATTGTTTTGGGCGGCTGCAGCTGAACCATCACTTCTATTTTGGCTTTATCGACTTTGATACCTTTTCCTGAAATCTTATGGCCTAAAACGATGCTTTCTCTCACCATGAAGTGGCATTTCTCCCAATTAAGCACGAGATCTGTCTCAACACACCTGGATAAAACCCTGCACAAGTTCGACAAACAAAAGGAGAAGGAAGAGCCATAGACAGAAAAATCGTCCATGAACACCTCAACCATCTCCTCAATCAGATCCGAAAATATAGAAGTCATGCAACGTTGAAATGTAGCAGGTGCATTACAAAGACCAAAAGGCATTCTCCTATATGCAAATCCACTATATCCATCAAGGAAACAGTAATATGAGTGATTAGCCAACCTTTCTAGCATCTGGTCGATGAATGGTAAAGGATAATGATCTTTCCTAGATGCAGAATTCAATTTTCTAAAGTCACTGCACATCCTATGTCCTGTAGCAGTTCTAGTTGGAATCAAATCATCATTCTCATTCCTAATGACAGTGACCCCTCCCTTTTTAGGCACACAATGCACAGGAGATACCCATTTGCTATCAGAAATAGGGTAAATTTTATCAGCATCTAACAGTTTCAAAATTTCATTTTTAACAACCTCCTTCAAATTCGGATTTAATCTCCTTTGCGGTTCCCTGCTAGAATAAGATTCGTTTTCAAGGTGAATTCTATGTGTGCACAAGTCAGGAGAGATCCCTCTAATGTCAGATAGTGAATATCCTAGAGCTTTTCTAAACCGTCTTAATTCAGAAAGCAACATATCTAACTCATCATCACTCAATGCATTATTTACTATTACTGGATAAGTTGAGTTAGATCCAAGAAATGCGTACCTGAGCCTGGAGGGGAGTGGTTTGAGTTCCACTTTTGGTGATTTGAGCTCCGACCAGTCGTCATCGGTCTGACACTCGACCTTGATGTGGTCGAGTGTTGTGGTCGAGCGTTGATTTCCTGAGGCCAAATCGAGACACTCGGGCTCCGCTTGCTCGAGTGTTGAGGTCGAGTGTAATGTTTCGAACTGTTTTTCACTTGTCAGTGATTTGCTAGAATCCAACAAGCCTTTGTAGACCTCAGTTTCTTCGTATATGTATCCGTCACAACCGTCTTTTATCAAAGCAGTACCAAGGTGATCTTTCTCTATCAATTCCCCAAACAGATCCTTTGAGAGATCATCTATTTCTTGTACCACAAACAACTGACCCTCAATGGTCGGTTTTCTCATTATGTCGCTGATGCTGAAAGTCATCTTGAAATTTTTCCCCAGATTGAGTTCAATCTCTCCTTTTGGCACATTGATCACATCTCCTGCAGTGGCTAAGAAAGGCCTACCAAATAGCAAGGGGTCCTTTGGTTCTTCTCCCATATCTAGACAATGAAATCTGTGGGGATTTCTACTCCTCCGACTCGAACTGGTAAGTCTTCCAGAATTCCATGTGGAATCCTAACCGATCTGTCAGCCAGTACCAAAGATATCTTACAAGATTTGTACTTGTCGAACCCTAATCGTTTTGCGACTGTTAGAGGCATCAGGCTGATCGATGCCCCTAAATCACACAAGCAACTGTTGAATGTGAGAGGTCCCAGCGAACATGGGATTGTGAACGTTCCTGGATCATCAAGCTTCTTAGGCACAACTTTCCTTTGTATAATAGCACTGACCTCATGTGTTAGCACAACCATCCCTTCGACTTCTTGTGTTCTGTCTTTGACTGCATCCTTCAAAAACTTTTGATAAGGGGGCATTAACATAAAGACATCCAGAATTGGTATTTTTACTTCAACGTCCCTCATCTGTTTTTCAAAGAGAGCTTTGTACTTGTCTGCAACATCCTTTTTGAATCTCTGTGGGAAAGGAAGCTGTGGTTAGAAAGGAGGTGGACCAAACGGTTTTGGGTCTTTCTGCACGTCAGTTGTGTTTTTGGGCTGCGGTTCTGACACTCGAGCAGGTGGTGCTCGAGCGTCTTGGTCGAGTGTCAGAGATTTCGGCTTTTCTATGCTGATTTCTTTCAGTTCTTCGACCAAATCATCCTCCCCTTCTTGAAGGACACTGCCCTCTGTGTTCTCTGCCGTTTCAGCACGGATTAGCAATTCACGGCCACTACGGAGTGTAATGGCGTTGGCATGATACTCCTTAGGGTTTTGAACATCTTTTCCAGGTAGTTGTCCGGTTTGTTTTACGGTTGATGAGGATCCTTGCTGATTCTCCACATATTTGAGACGGGTATTAAGAGTCTCAAACTTGCAGTTGAGGTCATTATGCGAAGCATCGATCTTAGCGTGTACCTCAGCAAATTTTGTTAATTCGGAAGCGGTGGCTGTCCGTCCCTTTAGTATCTGTTGCAAAATGTCCATCACTTCAGGTGTTTGTTGGGGTGGTTGTGGTTCGAATCCAGGTGGTGGTTGGTGGTGTGTTTGCTGGTACTGTTGTTTGGGTATAAATGGTTTGGCTTGTGAGTGTGGGTGCGGTTTGGGTGGGTACACCTGGTCGTTTGGATTTGCTACATTTGTGTTTCTGTAGGAGAGGTTAGGGTTGGGTTTGTAGCTGTTGAATTGTCTGTAGTTGTTGCTTTGATTCTGCATGAAACTGACCTCTTCAACTTCATCATCGTCTTCTTCAACCCATTCTGATTCACCTACATGGTGTACTTGCTTATGGTGAGCTGAGAGTAGCTTGTCCAGTTTGTCTTGTATGGTTTTGAGCTCCTTTCTACTAACCATATCTGAATCTGTTGCGCCTCTAGGAGTTCGATCATAGTCTTCACTGTATTGGCCATCTACTTGAGCTAAATTCTCCACTAATTCCCATCCATCATCGACATCCTTATTCAGAAAATTCCCATTGCTGGCTGTGTCTAGCAACATATGTATCTTGGGAATGACGCATTTGTAGAGAGTTAGAGAAGAGACTCAGTAGTGAAAATATGATGAGGACATTGTGATTGGTACATCTTGAATCGTTCCCAAGCCTCAGAGAATGTCTGAGAATGGTTTTGCTTGAAACCAGAGATAGAATTGCGAAGTTTCGCAGTTCTGGAGTTGGAAAAGAATTTGCCTAGAAACGCTTGTTTGCAGGCATCCTAAGATGTAATAGACCCTTGTGGCAAGTGTTTTTTCCCATAGATGTGTTTTGTCTCCAAGAGAGAACGGAAACAATCGCAATTTCAGAGCATCCTCACTAACCCCATTTGTTTTTGTCAAACTGGTTAGTCTTTCAAACTCATCAAGATGATCCAGCGGATCCTCGGAAGGTAAACCATGAAATTTACTGTTCTGTACCATGGAGATCATACCACTTTTAATCTCAAAGTTGTTGTTGGCGATGGCTGGTGGAACAATTCCATGGCGTTGAGTGTGAATACTGGGAGCATCACCGGCACCAATGTGTCTAACTCTCCTAGGACGGTTTCCTAGTTCAGTAGCTTGTACTTGTTATTCCATGTTCACCTGATCCGTGTATTCTTCGTTCAATCTGTTCCGTTGTTCTCGTAAGTATTCACGAGGCAAACGGTCTATTCTGTCAGAGTATGGGATGAGATCTTCACTACCACGGGACCTGGTATTCATGAAAGTGGTTTGTGTTGTCTGAAATGACACTCGAGCAGGTGTTGCTCGAGTGTGCTGATCGAGTGTTTCTGGGTTCTGATCGAGCTTCCTGGAAACAGAAGAAAGATCAAGGAGCTCGAGCTTAGTTGGTCGAGCTTGTTGATCGAGTGTACCTGAAAGCAGACAAAAACCAGAAACGAGATTAGAATATTGTAGTAAAACTTAGTCTCAGGAATATTGTAGAACCCAGTTGGCAATGGCGCCAATTTGATAAAGACGTTTTTACGGTGTTTTCTCAAATACCAAACTGTCTTATATAATCAATTGTAGTACAGTATGGTGTCAATCCACTGGGAGAGTAACTAGCAAACAAGATGTAATCTACTTATCCTAATCTAAGCCAGATTTGATTTAGTGAGTGGTGATCTAATCTAGGTGAAAATGAAATCCTAAAACAGAGTGCTAAAAACGAGACATGAAAATAGAAATGTAAAAGCAGAGCATTAAAAATAAAGCAATAGCAAAATGAAATGAAGTGCAACACTAAATCTTAACCTAAAAGCAGAGTATTAAAATTCACGGAAATTCAATAGAGGAAATAGGGGTTCTCGAGGTTGAGGATCAATGATTAGGGTATTCCTAGAGGTTCCTAAGTTATCCCCTAATCTCACCCTTTCCTCAAGAACCCTAGACTAACTTACTCAGAATTCATGAAGTAAAACATAGACTCAAAATCGAAAATCAATTGCATAAGCTTAAGATTAAAAATCGTAAATTGCTATTAAGAGAGAACTCGAGATTTTTGCTAGAAAAGATTGTATATTAAAACTGGAAATTCTAGTACAATTTATAGATCAAAAGGTCTTAAAGAAAAAGGAAAAAGTACTTGTCAAAATGGGAAATTCCTTTAAAAAGTAAAAAGCAAATTTCCTTAAGAAAAGAAAATAGAAAAAGTCTAAAATAGTTGTTGGGCTTGCACAAGTAGGTATTGATGGGCCTTTTTCGCAGAGAAGCCCAAGAAGTCAACCTCGTCAAAAGTCTTAGTTCTGGTCCGCAAATCCACTTGACCAAGTGATGGTCGAGTGTCATGCTCGAGTGTCAAATCTTCTAGTTCACATCCTGAACTTCAACTTTAGGCCAGACGATTCCTCATTGGTGTTCCTGTAGTCCGAAATACTCCATGATAAGCTCCAAAAAGTGACTAAAAATACTTTTTATGCAATGTATGCAATGCCCAACACTAAGTATGCAAATTATGCCTAAAAGAACCTAAAACAATGATAATAATGCAAGTATGAATGCAAAACATGCTAAATAATGGTCCTAAAATGTGGTAAAATGCAGACACATCACTGGAGCAGGAGCTACGAACTGAGTATAAGTGGAAGCTCGAGCTCTCCTAGATCGGGCGTGTGATGCAGATTCCTTCTCCTTAAGCTGGTCGGAACTCCACGTTCTCTCTGCAGGTAACCGAAGTGATGTGAGGAGATGGAAGTGTGACATACATCATCTGCGACGTGTCATCGAAGAAAGTCCACTGCTTCTTCTCCAAAAAGTACCCAAATCTGGCCAAGGCAGCTGTATCGATCAAATCGATCCTCTGCACAACCTCTATCTGCCTGAGATCTAATACATGAAACATGAAAATCGGTGTCAGGAGACTACCAATCGGCTCAACCACTCTCTTCCTCGAGTCACCTCTGTATCTGCGCTTGATCAGCTCATTGGCAAATAGATACCCCATTTGATGTTCAAAGGATGACCTGTAGCATAAGAAGGATCTTGGTAAAGATCTGGTACCAAAGGAGAGATGGCTTCGTGCAAGTACTGCAGCTGAGATTTGGTTACACTGCCTAACTCCTCCTTAGCTAGAATAGTCGACCCGATGTGCTTACCAACTATCCTAATAGCAGGATTCCTGATGTGAGTAAGCTTTGAAGACTTACCCTGATACCCATCACCAGCCAACAAGTACCACAGTGCATTCTTCGGAGGAGAGTTCTTTGATAGTTTCTGCCCAACTGCATACTCATCAAAACCGTAAATCTGACACAACTCTTGAATAGTGATCGTATAGAGAGCTCCTCTATATAGGTATGTGAGGTACTGAGCATACACATGACTGTGAGGATCATCACACATATGAAGCTCACATGTCGCTAAGAACTGTTTGACGACCTCCGGATACAGTGGATAAGCATCAAAACAGAACTTGGTCAGACCAAGATTATCAAGTAGCTGAGTGACATTTTCTAAAATCCTCATCCGATGCAATGTCTCACGACACATGAACGTCGTTGGAATCAACGTGTTAGTCAGGAGTTGATCATAGAAGCTTTCATGAAAGCTCTTCCAACGTTCTCCTTCCTTTATGTCCTTATACGCTGCCATAGTTCTGACAAAAGAAAGAGTAGCCCTGCTTGCCACATTATCAACAAAGTATGTTTGTTTCGGTCTCGGCCACAGCAAACACTCACCAAGGTGTCCTTGTTTAGGTGCATTGTCGTGCTGTTGTGATGACTGACCGCGCTGAAGATTCGAAGATACTCGGACCATCTTAGTGGGTTTCTTAGGTGCAGAAGTTGATGTTTGAACCATCTACAATGATAGAACAGAGACAGAACCAAAAAATTAGTTTGTGATCGAGAAAATTTACAAGAGTTTGATATCCTAGGCATACAAATGATCGGTGGTCTGATTGCTTATTCAATTGAACAAGATCAACATCCAGCAATGCATCAATCGAACTACAATCATCAAAATCAAGCCTAAAAAATTCAAAATTCCTCTAGAAATTCTCCTTCAACGTAACAAGCAATCTCTAATGGAAATTCAATGATCCAAACAGCAAGAGGGGGTCGATTCATGTAAGAATGAGGCACATGCATCAGTTAATCAATGAAAATCAACAAGAAAGCAAGTTCCCCTTTTACCCTATTCAACTTCCAAAATTGGACAAAAAATTCAAATTTAGAGGATATACCTTTGCTAATCAAAGTAAATAACCATGGAATTAGATAGATGATGAAATTCTAAGCGGATTAGACTTTTAAATCGTCAAAAACAGATGAAAAACGAGAAAGAAATCAAGGTTTGAAACTTTTCAAAATAGAAGTTTTGCGAATTGTAACCGTTCTGCGCGTTTAAAAAATACGAACATGGGTTACGGATCGATCGATCTTTACTATCTAAGTCGGGGAATGGATTGTCCGTAACTTCTTCTTAAATAGTTCAATTGATCTATCATTTTTAAGTCGTGCTCTGGATTGTACGGTCTTTTTGCTCGATCGATTCATCTTTTTCATGTCGTGCTCTGGATCGTGCGGCCTTCTTACTCGATTAGTCTGGTTATGCTTCTTCGGTCGGGTTTTGCTTGTTCGGTCGGGCTACAGATCGTGCGTTCTTCTTGCTCGATCGATTTCTGAGTGCTCGGTCGTGCAGTGGATCATGCGCAACACTACTATGTGTGTTGATCGATCGATCGTTGAGTGGATCGATCGATTATTGCTTTCCGACAGCTTTCTACTTTGAACAAAAACACAAAAACAAAAACGAATGCAAACTAAAAGAACAACGGAATACAAACTACCTAATAGTGGGTTGCCTCCCATTCAACACTTTTTTACTGTCATTAGCTTGACTCGAATGCCATTCAGATGGCGGAACCGCTTGAATGAGGTTTGCT
Organism: Lepidium sativum; assembly: GCA_023374145.1. Classification (NCBI taxonomy): domain Eukaryota; kingdom Viridiplantae; phylum Streptophyta; class Magnoliopsida; order Brassicales; family Brassicaceae; genus Lepidium; species Lepidium sativum. The sequence goes on along the minus strand of JAKUCM010004528.1, from coordinate 29,701 downwards.
CACTACTTGGACACTAATCTCCTCAATAATAAACTTCTTCAACTATTCTTGTGGATTGTCTTTCCTGAAGCATCCAGCAATGCAACAGTTTCATCCCAACATATTTCTTTGACCGTGTAGATTCCAGAAGTATCAAAGCCAGGACTATCTGTAAAAAATTTTATAACAAAACCTTTAACATCATAGTTGCAGAAATTGTTAAGACGATAAAGGATACAAGTGTCTTGATGTTCAGTTGAGTCCCTATTCGTGTTCACAGAGCAACCCATACTCCTCATCATAATCACTGTCTTCTTCACCATATACTGCAACCTGAGTCCATGATTCAGTGTTTACTTGCTTCCCTCCTTCATCTCGAATAATCCCACAGAAATTACTCGACGAAGCTCGAATAGGATATGAAACATCCTTGTCCACGTTCTGCAACACGACTTTCTAACTTAGGAAGTCTAACTTAGCACCAACTGTGTTGAGGAATGGCGTTCCGAATAAGATCGAAACAACTCCTTCTCTTGCCATTTCAACAACAGTAAAGCCTGTAGGGATCTTGCAATTCCCAACCAGAAGAGTGAAGTCTACAAGTCTTCCTCTAGGTACCTTAGAAGATGCATCTCCGAAAGAAATTGATGAGTGCTGCTCCTGCATTAGTTCAATACCGAGTTTCTGCATAGTCTCCAAAGAGATCACATTTATACTAGCTCCAGAATCACACAAGGCATCACTGAAAACTAGCTGTCCAACTCGACAAGGTACAGTGAACTCTCCTTGATCTTCTATTTTCACAAGCTCTTTAGGGTATGGAATAGGAGGGTTGTACTAACTCTTAACTAAACTCCATACTTCAAAATTGACCACATTGCAAGATTCCTTGGGATTCTTCTCAACTTTTCCAGGTAAAGTTCCTTGTGGACGATTAATAGCCTCAGCAGTCTGAGTAACTTGAGTGTCTAGTTTATTGATATGCATAAAAACTGACTCAAACTTCCCATTTAGATCATTGTAGATGTTGTCCATCTTAGCATTAAGCTCCCTTGTAGTCTTTTGTTGTTCAACAGCAAGTTGCTGAATCAAGGCCTTAATCTCTTCATTTGACGTTCGTGAAGTTGCTGCATAAGGTTGTTGCTGCATCGGCGGTGGTACATAAGGATTATATGGCCTTTGTCAGTTACTTCCTCCTGCATTCGGAACAAACGGCTTCTGATTACCCCATCTATGACCGGAATTCTGAATGAATGGAGTTCCCTGAAAATGTGATCCTTGAGGCAATGTGGATGCTGAAAAAGTAACATCCTGAGGGTTCTCGACGTTAGTGCTCCTGTAGGAAAGGTAGTTCGGGTTTTGCTCCATGTTCTGCCAGTTAACATAATCGACCTCCCTTTGGTCTTCAGAACCAACCGAATCATCCTGAACCTGGGCCACTTCTCTGATGTCCTCAACTTGATTCACACTCCTCTGATTACCCTGATTTGCTCGGATAAGAATATCCAACTTTTCAGCAATGACGTCAATCCTCTGAATCTCAACACTGTTCACCTTCCTAGTTCGATCATATTCTGGACAATGACTACCAGAACTTGCAGCCAAGTTATCAATCAGAGTGAAAGCTTCGTCCCTAGTGTTAGTCTTAAAGTCTCCATTGTTGGCAGCATTGAGGGAATTCTTGTACTCCCACTGGATTCCACTATAGAAAGTGCTGAAAAGCTGCTCATCCGAGTACCCATGGTGTGGAAAATCTCGCTGATACTTCTTGAAAGGTTCCCATACTTCATTCAGAGATTCCCCATATCGTTGTTGAAACGATGAAATCTTGCTCCTGAGAGCTGCAGTCTTGGACTTAGTATAGAACTGATCAAGAAACCCTGCTTGAACTTGAGCCCATGTGGTGAGTGATCCTGGAGGTAATGAACGCAACCACCTAGAAGCTATGTCTGAGAGTGAATGATGAAAAAGCTTACACATCACATAATCAGCAAGTACACCATTAGAGGTTGTGGTGCCACACATGTCTTTGAAATTATCTATGTGATCCATAGGATTCTCCTCTGGAAGTCCAGTGAAGACATATTGCTTAACCGACCCAATAAGCTGAGGTTTGATCTCATAATCATTCCTCTCAATCACAAAAAGTCGAATAGCTGAGCGATTTTGATAGTGGGTGTGTGGAGTGTCCATGTCACCTATCACTCTGCGTTGAGCAGGCTCTCATGCTCTCCTAATGTAAGCTAGCTTTCTCTGCAATTTTTGTACCATTGTGGCCATATCCTGCGGATTATGTGCTTGATTATCTGGAGGATTCATATTCCTAGCTCTTCAGTTTTCTCTTTCAACCCTCGCAAGCTCTTGATTATCCAAGTAACGATATGGACTTGAAACTATAAGCAGAAAACCGAAAGGCAACTAATGGTTCCCCGGCAACGGCGCCAAAAACTTGATACAACGAGTTTTATCCCTATATCCTACTACAAGTGCACATCAAACGTAATAGTATTTAGGGGTCGAATTCCTCAAAGAACAAGATCACACTTTTGACTTCTATCGAATCGCAAGCTATATCAATCAAAATCAGAGAAGTAAATACTAACAACTTAAACGCGAATTTAATCAAATAATTAAAACAATCAGATATCGGGTATTCGTTCAGGAGTTAGAGCTCTTGTCAGGGAAACTATTCAGGAACTACTATGATCATATTCTCGGCTTGAACATAAATAAAGATAAACTAACTCTCGTTGAATCTACCCCTCTACTAATAATCTAAAGGTCCTAACTCTTGTTGGTTTCAGACTACAAGTACGCTTTATTGCTTAGGTTCAATTACCCACAATCCAACCTAGCATCAACTCTCGTTGGTAGTGAAAAAATTGCTCTTCTAATCTAGTTATAGTTCTTAAAAAATTTCTGGAAAGTTAACAACCTAAAATCATCGACTAGGTGATAAAGCTAATTTATGTATTGAACTCAAGTATTAGAAGGAGAATCGTCCATTCATCAATCCTATTTGTTCCCTAGCAGTGAATTCTAAAACCCTAGAATCCCTAAATCTGATCTAAGATCTACTCAGAAAAAGAACAATGAACCACACAAATCATGATGAACTGAAACTGAAATTGCATTAATAAACAGGAATAGGATTCATAAATTCTTCTCAAGTGTGAAGAGATCTTCTTCCTAGCTTACAAACTCTCAAAATTCTGTAAAAATCGTTCTTCAGAAGCTCAAAAACGTCTCCCAAAAATAAAAGAGGAAAAGAGTATTTATACGTCCCAAAACAAGAGCTAAAAAATCGTAAAATTATGTTTCTTCAAAGGGCATCGATCGATCGATCCTTGTGTTGACCGATCGATCTTTGGATATTGATTTGATCCCTCACAAGCCAAGTCGTTCTTCAGATCGTGCGCATATTCCTTGTTAAAGCATTGATCGATCGCTCCATGTGTTGATCGATCGATCTTTCCTCTCGTGGAGAATACCAGAAAATGATTCAAATTTCTCCAAAGTCCACCTTCAAGCATGATTCCAACTCTGAACGTTTTTGACTTGAAATCTCAATAAAACACAGATGAATTCCCCAAATATAACCGTAATAATGAGCTAAAAACCGACTAAATATGAAGAACATCAACAACAAGCGTGAGAAGACCATGTTTTTAGTCTCCTTTCCACTTTGAGCTCGAGGTACAATAATCTCATTGTTCATATCTTGAGGGATGACAAACTCCCGGATCTTGATGAAGTGTGCGCTCAGATCTAGAAGAAAAAAGGAAGTTTGAGGCTGTTTGGTGGGATAGGCGAGCTTGTCATGGCCACTAAAGGAGTCCACAAGCCCTTAGATAAGAAGAACTTGGTGTGCGACCATTGCAGGAAAGAAGGGACATTTGAAGGAAAAATGTTGGATCCCTCATCCACAGCTCAAGCATAGCAAGATCAAGAATGCCCGAGCCAATACAGTCAAAGGGGAAAGCGAACCAACTCAACCCGAGCAACCTAGCAATGGACCTAGTCCAATGGAGGTGGACACTGGTCTAGCTCACAACGCCTCTGTTCAAGACATGGAGAGGCGCTTCAACCTTGACTCCCTCATCAAAAACCTCACTCATCTCAAAGAATCCGACAATGCTTTACATACTTTGTAAATCACAAAACCTCTAGTTCTTGACTCAGGTGCATCTCATAATATGATTTGTGATCCGAGTCTTATAAGCAACATCAAACCAGCCATTGGTAATGTTATGATTGCAAACGGCCGTAATGTTTCCATTAAATGTGTTTGAGATTTAAGGCTCGTTAATAAGATGTGCAAAGCGTTTTACTTACCAAAAATTTACATCAAATTTGCTTTCCGTTCATAAGATTACTAATGACTTGAATTGCAGTACTATTTTCATACCTAATGATGTAAAATTTCAGCATATTGAGACCGAATCTATTCTTGGAGAAGGTGTGACTCAAGGGGGACTATATGTGCTAGAAGACACAAATAATTCTTCTAATCTATTCAATGCTTTTAATATCATAGTTGCTAGTAATGAAAATGCGTTTTGGCATGTTAGATTAGGCCACCTGCATAGTAGAGCTTATAAATTAATGTTGCCAAGTAGTTCATTTGATCATGTAATATGTAAAGCTTGTATTCTTGGTATACATTGCAAATCGGTGTTCACCAAGCCTTCTATTACTTATGAGAATTTCTTTGATTTATTCCACTCGGATGTCTGGTGTTCATTTTGTTCATCTAGAGATAATCAAAAGTACTTTGTCATATTCATAGATGAGAAATTAAAATTACTTGGCTAACTCTCTTACCATCGTAATACCAAGTTCATAAAGCTTTTGTCAACTTTCATATGTGACAAATCATTATAACTTGAATATGAAAAGGTTGCGGTCAGACAATGGTGGAGAATATACAAGTCAAAGGTTCAAACAATACCTAGCTAAACATAAAATTCAGCACCAAAAAAATTGTCCCTACACATCACAACAAAATGGTATGGTGGAAAGAAAGAATCGGCACCTAATGGAGGTACCTCGATCAATGATGTTTCATACAAGCGTTTTTTAAAAAAAGTTGCCATAATGATGACATTTTACTTAATCAAGGGTCATAGTTTCAAGGGATATGTAATTCATTGAAAGCAAGGGCTACCATGACGTGAAAAATTGGACTGAGCTAAAAGAATTGGCCAATACTCCATCTGGTAGGGCGAAAAGTCTTCAGTTTATATTAGAAGGCTTGAGACAATCAGAAAAATTTGAGTGAGAAAAATGATGCATCGAATCATAATGGGGGTTGGTCGTAGGACAGAATGGATCGCAATCAGGATTTACCTAATGACAGGTCGAGTCTATCACCGGACGGGACGCATAAAGTATCGGATCATTGATCAGGTACCTAAGAAAGGGTCAAAATGGCCGCAGGATGGGTCGTAGTAAAAGTTCATACATAATCGGAACATATCGCGAAGTGGTATGGTTCTTCCTTATAACACACCTTGGGATGTACTGCAATGTGGTATGGACATATTGTGGAATGATCCCGACACTTCCTAGGATGGAAAGTGCTCCGACTAAAGAAAGCAATCAACGGTCTCAAGCATCCTCGAGGGCATTGTACCACAAGTTTAGCACCAGCCTGAAAGATTGGTGCATTCGAGATGAAGCATTCGAATATGGTGACAAAGATCATGAAATACATCAAAGGAGCTCCAGGACAAGGAATATGGATGGGACAGAACCAAAGTATCGAGATAGTTGTGTATTACGATGCTGATTGGACCGGAGATCGACAAGATCGCAAGTCAACCACCAAATATTGTACATACATTGGTTGCAACCTTGTCACTTAGAAAAGAAAGAAGCAAAAGGTTATTTCATGCTCTAACGCGGACGCAGAATACCGAGCCATGCGGAAACTCACAAATGAGATCATTTGGCTAAAGGCTCTTCTCAAATACTTGGACATTAATCAATCCACTCCCATCACCATGCATTGTGACAACCAAGCCACAATCCACATTGCGTCCAACTCGGTCTTCCATAAACGAACCAAACACATTGAAGTCAATTGTCACAAGGTTTGGAAAAAGCTTGAAGAAGGAGTCATCTTACCTTGCTACACAAGAAGCTTGGATCAACTAACTAGTATCTTCACCAAGGCCACCTCATCCAAATTTTGTGAGTTCATCCATTTCAAGCTTGGACTCACCAATCTCTTGCGACCTTGATCCCCTATTTATGATCACCATACTCTTTTTTCTTTTGTCTTACCTTTTTTCCCACGAGGTTTTTGCTAGACATAGGTTTTTAATGAGGTGTTCTACATGAGTTCCAAACTTGACCTCCACCTTTATGGTCAAGTTTGAGGGGAATGTTAGTTTGAATAAAGACCGCAGTCCATATATCATCACATTCGACCGCATTTGTCTTTTCAATATGGAATGGCCCATAAGCCTACGAAGAAGAAAAAGATTGCTTTTAGAAGGATTTTGACCATTGGAGCTTAAGTGAAGCATGTGGCTTCTTTTCGCCAAGATCGAGATCCGTACAAGTCAGTATCGTCCCTCGGATCTCAGATCACATGTAACTTTCAAACTCGGATCTTGGACCAAAGATGCCTCCTTTTTGTGCGGCTAGGTTTAGGGCTTCTATAAATTATTTTTAAACCTATTTAAGGGCATTGCCTTCTTGTAATAAAGACTAAGCTAATAAGAACAAATCTTCTCCCAATTTTTCTCGATTCTCATGAGTTTCTTCCTCATTCTTTTCGTTTCTTCTACATAATTCTCTCAAACATACAATGTAGTTTACCATCAATTAAAATGAATAATATTATTATTGGATTTTTATGTTAATTACATAAAATATAATTTAATATTAGTTTATATTATTTGAAGACAATTGATGTAAATTATAAATTCATGTCAATTTAATAAATTATGTTAAATAGGCACTAATATTATTCAGAATTATGCTAAAAATATTTATATATTAAAATGAGATTATTTGAAACTTCTTAAATTATTATTCTTTTTAAATATAAAAGTATCATTTTTAAAGAATGTCGAAAACTCAAGGATAGGTGGCCTAATAATATTGTCATTTTACAAATTTTTGAGGCATCAGAGATCGAACCTTTACCTATAATAATAAGAACATGATTTGAATCATTAAATTAGTTGACAACAAAATGTCTTTGTAGATTTTTTCCTGGTTTTGTTTTGTTTTTCATTGGGTTTTTGAACTTCTTAACTCGTCACAGGGAGTTCATAGTTTTTAATATATGTTTTCTTAAAATCCTACAATTCGTTATTTCCTCATTCCGGTTATGAAACCAATCTACATCCATCAGGTTTTAGAAACATGTATTGGAAAATCGCCCCGATCTAATTTAACAACATAACCAATGAGCAATTTAAACCGAGATTTAAACAGAGATTTGATCATGAAATTTCCATCGGTTTTTCAGAATCCGGAAGAAGTCTTCGTCGTTTTCACTCGACTTCTGCACAATCACCTTCAGACTCCAATACTCCCCCTCAAGTTGGAGTGTGGATTTTGGAAACGCCCAACTTAAACTGAAATTGTTCCCGACCCATAGCTTTTGCCATAATATCCGCCAGTTGCTCTATTGTTTGCACATGTTAGAGGCAAATCACTCTGTGTCGCACTGCATCTCGAAAAGAGTGACAATCTATTTTGATATGTTTTGTGCGCTCGTGGAAGACTGGGTGGTTGCGATATGAATAGCAGCTTTACTATCCCAGGAAAGTTGCACTGGTTCTGGATGTGCAATACCGAGTTCTATGATAATGCTTTGGAACCACTTGATTTCTCGTAAAGCCGCAGCCATAGCTTTGTATTCTGCTTATGTGGATGAGTGCGACATGGTGTCTTGCTTCTTTCTTTTCCAAGCAATTGGAGATCCTCCCAGCAACACAATATATTGCGCTTAATTACCTACGTGTAAATTGACACAAAGCCCAATCTGAATCACACCCGACAGTTAAAGTTAAGTCTATATCAAAACTGAGCAAAATTTGGGCTCCAGAATATCCTTTGAGGTATCTAACTATCCTCAAGGTTGCCAACCAGTGAGCCGCTCTTGGATTCTGCATAAATTAAGAAAAAATGTGTATTGAATAGTTGCAATATGGTCTTGTGTTAGTCAGATAAATGAGACGACCAACCAGTCTTCGAAACTTTGTAGGATCAGCCAGTAAAGGTCCATCATCTTCAGCAAGTTTATGGTTCTGCTCCAAAGGTATCCCAACTGGTTTTGAGCCGAGATAACCACTATCTGCAATAATGTCACGAGAGTATTTTCTCTGAGATAGAAAGAATATATCAGGTCCTGTACTCACCTTAATACCTAAGAAATATTTTAACTTTCTGAGATCTTTCATTGAGAAGCAACTACTCAAATATTCCTTGAAACGCTGAACAAAGTGACTATCATTCCCTGTTATGAGAAGATCATCTACATACACTTACACCCTTATCTCTTTTCCATTTTTGGTGTATGAGAAAAAAGAGTAGTCATCATAAGAATGCTTAAAACAAAACTGCAGTAATGAGTCATAAATGTTTTTTGAACCAGCAACGAGGAGCTTGCTTCAAACCATAAAGAGACTTCTGCAATCTGCACACTTTATCTGGATGAGAGTGTCTGAATCCAGGAGGGAGTTTTATGTACACTTCCTATTCCAAGTCTCCGTGAAGAAACACAATATTCACATCCATTTGGAAAACATCCCATCCCTTTGCAGCCACAAGACGAAGCAGAGATCAAACTATCGTCATCTTACCACTCGAGCAATGGTTTTAGAATAATCTTCACCTTCTACTTGATTACTGCCAAGGACTACAAGTCTGGCTTTATATCTCTCGATTCTGCCATCTGAATTATACTTTGTTTTATATACCCATCGAGAACCCAAAGCAACCTTGTCTGAAGGTAGATCAACTATATTGATATAGTCATAATACCAAGCCTAGAACCAAACTTCACCTCATCGTATCAAACTCGATCAAAGTCATTGCCGCGACTCACATACGCTCGTGCAACTAGGATGACAGATCTTCTAAGGATCATGATGGCATTGGAATTCAATAACGTGAATTAGAACACCAAGAGTACCTAATGAAGAACAATGATGGAGCCTGGACTGTGCTGGAACCAACGAAATCGATATGGTCCCTACTCCAACTTTCCAAGGTACGTTTTGTGTCTATTCTTGAAATTACTTGAGGGTCATTTCAAGCCCAGTCCATTGAGTCTTAGAGTCTTAAGAAATTTAAAGAATTCCCATTAAGGCCATATAGTCGAGCTAAGCCTCTAAATTGTGGACGAAAGCTCACTTGCACCATTTGGTACAAGTTGCACGATTTTACCTTTTTTACTTTATGCACTTTTGTATTTTTTTTCTTTTTCCTTAAGTCAAGGCCTTAGGACTAGCTGATAGGACCCTTTATAAGGTCCTCTTTCATCCGTGCAGTCCTCACAAGTTATATCAATAAAGTACAAATTTCTCTCTAAAAGTGTGTACGCTAAAACCTAGCCGTTTTACTCTCTTCTCTTGTTTCTCGTGAGGCTTCCCCTTAAAATCAGAGTGAGCTCATGAATTATCAAGGACCTTATCATCCTCCTTGTGGCTGCCATCAATCCCCTTTCAAACCCCAGCAATCGATTTCACAAAGGAAGCTTTTCAACGATACCTTTTGTCTAATCTCCATCAAACCTCCGAGTAGAAGCACATGCAGATCTTATATCATTTGGTATTAGAGCCCAAGTTTCCTACAATTATATATCTATCCTTTAACTTTATATTTTCATTATGTATTTGAAGATTCATAGGTTTTTTCAATAGCTTTAAAACAAAAGAGATAGAATATCGAAGTGTGCCTCTTAAGTGGATTAGTTGGCTAGTTGTTTCTTGTGTTGTTAGGACGTGCATCTAGGGTTACAAAACTTAGTTGCAGGTTTTCTTTTTCCATTAAAGGGCACCTAGGAAGAAGGAGGAAAACGTGGCCTTTACAAATTCACATAAAAGTACAGTTTCCCTAAAACTCGTTTCGCCATAAAAGAATAATTTTCATTTCTTTTCTCTACTTTGACTTCTAGTGGATTTTTTTTTCTTTTCAAGATATGAGTAAACCAGCTGAAGCAAATCCTGGTCTAGCTGAGATGTTGGCTCAAATACAAGCCCAAATCCAACAGCTTGGAACACGCATGGGCCGCTTGGAACCACGTCTCGCCCGAGCAAGGTCAACATCTCCACACGTGGAAGGTGGTTCTGATCGTGATGATCTGATTGATCTAGATCCTGACCCAGAACCGTATGCAAAACCTAGGCCATATAGAGGACATGGACGTGATCCCTATCATAGAGGACGTGAGCAAGCAGATCCCTTGATAGCTCACGATCCAAAACTCATCGCACCAACCTTTGTGTGGGGGGGGATTTGATCTGGAAGCCTATCTCGATTAGGAGAAGATGCTTGAGTACATATTTGAGTGCTACCACTATGCTGATCACATGAGAGTGAGCTTTGCTGCAGCTCAACTCACGAGCCATACACTATCTTTGTGGGACGGAGATGTATCCGAGAGGAGAAGACACTGTTATGCCCAAATGAGTACATGGCATGAGATGAAATTCAGTCTTAGGAAAAGGTATGTCCCTCCCTATTTCCATAAAGATTTACATAAACGTTTTGGTAAGTTGGTACAGGGTAATAGGTCCATGGAGGAATATTTTGACGAGTTCGAACAACTTCGAAACCGACTAGAAACTGAGGAGTCCGAGGAGAATCTTATGGCTCAATTTCTCGATGGCCTTCAAGAAAGAATAGCTCAAAAGGTGGAAGTGAGCTTCAACACTTTGCCACCCAAGCTGAACAACACATCAAGAGCAAGGCCGCAACTACAACTTGAAAAAGGAATCAAACCACTTAGCAAACTGCACCCGCTAGACTGCAAGGAAATGCCAAGAATGTGGAGATTGAATCTCGGTTCAGGAAACAAGACAATGGAATGTCCAAAACAAACCAAACTGAGGTTAGTAAAGCTCCTAACATATCTAGGAATCGTGACATCACTTGCTTTAAATGTCAAGGTAGGGGACATATGGCTAAGGAGTGTCCTAATCAAAGATTCATGATTCTGATGAATAGTGGAGAGTATGGGTCTCAAGATAAGATGTACGTCAATGAGGAGTGTGTAGAGTATCCCGACGTGGGTGACTTGCTTGTCAAAAGACGAGCCTTGAGTGCTATGATCAACCCCGAGGAGACAACTCAAAGAGAGATTATCTTCCACACTCGGTGCACCGTGCATAATAAGGGTATTAGGGTTGATCAAGAAAAGATTGAAGTTAGAAAAGAATAGCCGAGTCCAACAACAATTGGACATGTGAGAACTTTTCACGGTTTAGCTAGCTTTTACCGACGATTTGTCAAGGATTTCAGCACCATTGCTGCCCCTCTTACATTGGTGATCAAGAAGGACGTCCCTTTCTCTTGGAAATAGCCACAAGAAATGGCCTTTGTTGAGTTTAAAATTCCTTTGATGCAAGCTCCCGTTCTAGTGCTACCAAACTTTGAGAAAACATTTGAGGTGGAGTGTGATGCGTCGGAATTGGGTATTTGGGCTGTGCTAACTCAAGACAAACGTCCAATAGTATTTTTTTGGTGAGAATTTAATTGGAGAAACCCTCAACTATCCAACTTATGACAACAAACTATATGTTGTAGTGAGGTTGCTTGAAGTTTGGCAACATTATCTTCTTGTGAAGGGGTTTGTGATTCTAACCGATCATGAGATTTTGAAGCATTTAAAGGGTCAAACTACCTTAAAGAAGAGACATGCTAGATGGCTTGAGTTTGTGGAGACTTTTCCCTATGAAATCAAGTACAAGAAGGAAAAAGACAATGTTGTAGCGGACGCACTCTCGAGACGGCATGCGCTTATCACCATCATGTATGCTAAGGTTTTGGGTTTTGAACTCATCAAAGAAGCTTATGCAGAGGATAAAGACTTTGGAGATATCTATAAAGAGTGTGACAAAGGAGTTTTTGCCCTGTTTTACAAGCATGAAGGATACCTCTTTCAGGACAAAAGGCTTTGCATTCCTCAAGGATCCATTCGTGATCTAGTGCTTCGAAAAGCTCATGGAGGAGGTCTGATGGGCCATTTTGGAGTTGATAAGACCTTGGTAGTGGTCAGGGAGCACTTCTTCTGGCCGCACCTTAAGAGAGACGTGGAGCGTCTATGCGCTAAACGCATTGCATGTCTCAAAGCCAAATCCAGGTTACATCCTCGTGGTCTCTATTTACCTTTACTTATACCTAATGCTCATTGGGAGGATATTTCTATGGATTTTGTACTAGGATTGCCAAAGATCAAGAATAAGGATTCAATTTTTGTGGTGGTGGACCGATTCTCTAAGATAACTCACTCCATTCCTTGCAACAAAACCAACGATGCATCCTAAACCGAATATCTCTTTTTCGAAGAAGTGGTCCGTCTTTATGGCGTACCCTGGACGATTGTGTCGGATTGTGATGCCAAGTTTATGAGCCATTTTTGGAGGACTTTGTGGTGAAAACTATACACCAAACTCCTCTTCTCCACAACGTGCCATCCCCAAACTGATGGCCAAACAGAGGTTGTCAATCGCACCCTAGCAACCTTGCCTAGAGCCAATATCGGTTACAACTTACGTAGTTGGCTAGATTGCTTACCTTTTGTTGAGTTTGCTTACAATCGTGCCGCACATTAAGCCTCAAAGTTTACTCCATTTGAGCTTGGTTATGGTTTTAACCCTTTAACGCCCCTAGACCTTTCACCTTTACCTCCTAACTCATACCTTAATCATGATGCTAATACCAAGGCCGAGAAGGTTCAAAAGTTACATGTGCAGGTTAAGGAACGACTAGCAAAGCAAGCAGCCAAGACCAAAGAACGTGAGGATAAGAAGAGAAAGGCCGTGATATTTGAGCCCGTAGATTGGGTTTGGCTACACATGAGGCCGGAGAGATTTCCTTCAAAGCGGAAATCAAAACTTGCACCTCGAGGAGATGGACCATTCAAAGTTCTAGCAAAGATTAATGACAATGCATACCGTCTTGAACTTTCAGGTGAGTCTAACATTTCAGCAAGCTTCAATGTGTATGATCTTTTCCCTTACAAGGGTCATCTAGCTTGTCTTACACTACGATCCTCTCTAAGATGGCATTGCACTCATGAGTCTCTACTGTCATACCCTCTAGCTCTTTTGTTCTTTCTTTCACAACATCTTTCAAAATTTTCGTATAAGGAGGCATTAACATGAAAGCATCAAGTATAGGTATCTTTACCTTTATATCCTTTATTTGCTTGTCAAAAGGAGCCTTATTATGTTATGTCCTTTTTAAACCTTTGTTGGAAGGGTAGTTGAGGTTTAAAAGGAGGAAGGGAAAAAAGACTTGTGTATATCGTGCAAAACAGCATGTTTTGGAGGTTGGTAAGGGGATGCTCAACCTAGCCTTGCTCGAGCGTCCTGCTTGAGCGTCTCATTTGGTGGTTCTGAACATAATGCTCGATCAGTTCCAGTTCGAACGTCTTGCTCGAGCGTTCTTTCCGAGGCTTTTTCTCGATCTTTTCAGCATTTTTCTGACTATGATTGTCCTCCTAAATCTGAATGACACTGTCCTCAGTGAATTTGTCATGTCTTACTTGTGGAGAGATCTCCTTTCCACTCCTCAATGTATAGGATTGGGCAGTGTATTCCTTGGAGTTTTGAATAACTTTTCCTCGTAGTTGCCCAGTAGTATTAACTGTAGAGGAGGAAGCTTGCTGGTTCTCTAAATACTTGAGGCGGACATTAAAAGTCTCAAACTTGCAGTGGAGGTCATTATGGGAAGTATCAATCTTAGTGTGTACCTCAGCAAACTTTCTGGTTAATTCAGAGGCTTTAGCTGTCTAACCTTTGAGGATTTGCTGCAAAATCTCTATAAACTCAGGGGTTTGTTGGGGTTGGGTAGGGTTGTGGGATTCATATCCAGGTGGTACAGTAGGAAAGTGGTGATGAGTTTGTTGATACTGTGGTTTGGGGACAAAAAGTTTGGATTGAGGTTGGTTGTGCGGTTTTGGTGGATACACCTGATCTTTGGGATTAGCCACATTGGTGTTCCTGTAGGAGAGGTTAGGGATGGGTTTGTAACTGTTGTATGGCCTATAATATTACCCTGATTCTGCACAAAACTGACCTCCTCTACCTGATCTTCATCCTCTAAAACCTGTCTGCCTTACTCCAATTATGCACCTATTTCTGATGAACTGAGAGCAACCTGTCCAGCTTGTCTTGTATGGTTTTGAGTTCATTCCTACTAACTATGTCAGGATCAATTGTACCCCGAGAAGTCTGATCATAGTCGTCACTGTACTGCCCATCTGCTTGGGCTAAGTTCTGAACCAGTTCCCAACCACCATCCACATCCTTGTTCAGAAAGTTCCCATTGCTTGTTGTTTCCAACAACATTCGAATCTTGGGAAGAACGCCTCTGTAGAGAATACTAAGAAGTGACTCAGAATTGAACCCATGATGAGGGCATTGAGATTGGTACATCTTGAATCGTTTCTATGCCTCAGAAAATGTCTCAGAATTGGTTTGCTTGAAACCAGAGATAGAATTTCGAAGCTTTGCACTTCTAGAATTGGAGAAGAATTTGCCTAGAAAAGCATGTTTGCAAGCATCCCAAGATATAATAGACCCTTGAGGCAAGTGTTTTTCCTACAAGTGAGCTTTGTCTCCAAGAGAGAAAGGAAACAGCCTCAACTTCAAAGCATCCTCACTAACCCCATTAATCTTTGTCAAAGTGGTGAGTCTCTCAAACTCATCAAGATGATCCAGCGGATCCTCATATGGCAAACCATGGAATTTGTTGTTTTGTACCATGCAGATCATAGCACTCTTAATCTCAAAGTTGTTGTTGGCAATGGCAGGTGGAACAATTCCATGGCGTTGAGTGTGAATACTGGGAGCATCACCAGCTTCAATGTGTCGTGTCCGCCTAGGACGAGGTCCTAGCTCAGTAGCTTGTTTCTGGTCTTCCATCTCAACATGATCCTGAAGCTCCCCGTTCAATCTATTTCGTTGTACCCGCAAATGTTCACGAGGTAACCGGTCTATGTTTTCCGAGTATGGTATGAGATTTTCACTACCCTTGGATCTAGTATGCATGCAAGTGGGTTTTGACAGAAGAAACAGATACTCTACCAAGAGTTGATCGAGTGTTACGGTCGAGTGATCTGGGCAATGAGAAAATCACAGTGCTCGAGCTGTGGTGGTTGAGCGTCGTGATCGAGTGTTCCTACAAAACAACCAAAACCCAGAATCAAGCTATAAAGAACGGAATAATCAGAACACACACTTAGAACTTGGTCTCGAGAAAGTGATAATCCTAATTGTAGCTAGCTAGAACCCATTTGGCAATGGCGCCAATTTGATAACAGTGTTTTACTATCAAATGAACATACTGTTATATGTGATCAATGCAGTACCGTAAGGTGTCAATCCAACTGGGCTAGCAACTATTCAATCAGAATGCAATCTACTTAACCTATTTCAAGCCATAATGATTATGGTAAGTGTTTTGGTGCGAATTTGACTAGGTTACAACAGGGCACTAAAACAAAGTATCAAAACAGAACATAAAAACAGAGTACGAAAACAGAGCAAAAACAGGATATGAAAAACAGAGCAAACGAAACAGAGTAATGTGCAAAAACAGAGCAACCCTAAAACAGAGTTTTGGCTGAAAAATAGAGCAAGAATGATTACGAAAAATTAATGGAGAAAATGGGTTCTTGAGGTTAAGTATTAATGATCAAATCATTCCTAGGGGTTCCAGACTTGTTTATCAACCTATTTAGATGACCTCTAGGCAAGGAATCACATCAATCACATCCATTCACATGCAATGGGACCTCCCTTGAACCACAACCAGACTAGGTTCTCACCAACGATTAGAGGCTCAAGAGGCAATAAACACAAACCTAACAAAGCCTAATAACACCCTAGACAATCAATCTCTTGAGCTAGGAGAAGCTATCTCAACCTAAGTTCATTCAAGCATTTACACAAACACCTTGTGGGCGGGAAACACCAAACCATCATATTTCATTCGATCAAAGATAAATAGGCATTAAGGACACTTAAATTGAAGAAATCTAAGCCCAATCAATCTTAAACAAGTATGAAAATCCCTAGATTTACTCTAATCTCACCATCTCCTCAAGAACCCTAATGGATCTACTCAAAATTCATGATGAAGAACATAAACCTAGAATCATAAATCATTAACATCAAAAGATAGGTTAAGAAGATATGAACAACAATGATTAAAGGCAGAAAATCAAATAACCAAAAGATCAACAAGGATCTAAGATTTAAGAGAGAGAGATTACAAGAGAAAAAGTCTTTTTGTGATTAAGAGAAAAGTAAAATGTGCTAGGGTTTGCCTAATTACATTAAGGGGGTATTTATAGTTTTTTTTTACCAAAAACCCTAAAAAGTCAACTCTTGAAAAAGTCAACGTTTTTGTGGGCGAAAAACCGCTCGACCAAGTGATGGTCGAGCGTGTTCGTCGAGCGTTAGTGAGATATACCAAATCTTATAAATCACGTCCTGAACTTCAACTCTAGGCCGATCGATTCACCCACGGGTCTTCTTGTACTCCAAAATACTCCATAATAAGCTCTTGAAATACCTAAAATCCACCCTTATGCAATGTATGCAATGCCCAATACCAAATACGCATAATAGACTTAAAATGACCTAAAACAATGATAATACTACAAATATGAATGAGAAATATGTTAAATAATGTCCCTAAAATATGTTAAAATGCAGACACATCAACTAATCCAGACCAGATCTGAAAGGGAACAGTGGGACTTGAGAAGAACGTGCATTCTGAAACAGAATAGAGCAATAGATAGGAAAATCAAGCACATCTCGACCGCTCTTGCTCGAGTCAATGATTGAGTTGATCCCGATGATGCAGCTTATCCACTCCTGCTTGAGTAAGTGGTCGAGTTGAGTCTTCAATGACGCGCAAGTCTAGTTGGTTCCACTCTGGTATACAGGTCGAGTTGATTCCACTATGGGTGACAATTCCAGTTGATTCCATTCTAGGTGACACGTCAAGTTGATTCCACTCGAGAAGATAGGTCAAGTTGATGTTGAACAATACCACTTGATGGAAAACTCTACATATGGGCCGAGTTTGTTATTTCATAAGGGTTATAGTTGGATTTTAGATGGGAAACTCCTTGATGCAATTTTCATTTCTCGTTCATCACTTTATTTTTCATTCAATATGGATGTTGCCTACTATGATTTCCATTTTCCTTGTTTCCTATATGATTTCTGAGTAGTTCACTAAGGGCTCTTCAAGTTGGTTTGGACTAGTGTGAATATATAATTTTCTAGGTTGCTTAAGAGTAGAATGACTTAGATATCTTCCATTTTGGTAGTATTAATGCTTATTTCACCTTGATCAATTGAAATTTATTCGTAGACATTTTATCACCCAAATGGTACTTGATTGAATGTTTGATCGAACCAACTTCAGAGATTTACGCTCTTAGCTTGTGTGTGAATCGATGCGATTAAGTTGATTATTCATGTGACTTAGGTTATTAAACGCGTGTGATGATATGGTTTATTGATAGCTTCCATAATTTTGTTTGTCACGGGAATGGATTCAATGTTATGTGAACTTACTGCCAAGAGTTCCGCTCTGTTTGAGTTTTGTTAAGTAACTTAGTAGATTTAAGTGATCAACTAGTCTATGACTCCCACTCCTCATGAACCTACTTTCTCGTCCATTTGATTAAATTTTGTCATGCTTCATTATCTGTTTTCACTCTAAATTTGTTCTGTTTTCTTTCTAGTATTCGATTTATACTTTTGATTTGCTCAATTGTTGTCTCACTCTTGCTTAAACTTATCATTTAGGTTGATTGAATAACTAAACCGTTATTGATTAGCTTAAATATATTGTTATGATTTTGTCCTGATTGTTAGAAGTTTCACTCGACAAGATTGACACCTTAAGTACTGCAAAGACCATTAATAGTGCATAAGGATAATTGATAGTAAAAATCTTGTTATTAATTTAGAGTCGTTGCCATTTCAGTGTTGAGACTATTACATTTAGGATTTTAGATGATGTGAGATCAAGTTCCATTTCTTCCCTGTTGATAACACATTAGTGTATGTTCCTTTATTGTCTGTTGCAGGTGATTTCAAAACTCAGTAATTAAACTCGACCCTACTGATCTAGTTGAGTTCACTCGTTGTGTGTAGACACATTTGAAAGGTAGTTAGAACTTTATGCGTCTTCTCGACAACAATTATCAGCTTCCGCGTGAATTGAGAGAGCAGAGAAACCACCCCCTCGTTAAGCACAAAAACTCAGTTGAAATGGATCCACCGCAAAGGCTTGAACACAAAACAACTACATGTGCATAGACCTCATCATAGGAGGCCCATAACAATTGGAGCAGGAGATGCAACTAGCATTCACA
Organism: Lepidium sativum; assembly: GCA_023374145.1. Lineage (NCBI taxonomy): Eukaryota > Viridiplantae > Streptophyta > Magnoliopsida > Brassicales > Brassicaceae > Lepidium > Lepidium sativum. Next base: position 11,127 of record JAKUCM010004528.1, on the reverse strand, counting down.
CCCAACACCATGGGACTATACCACTTACCACTCCCAACAACAACTTTTAGATGAAGAGTGGTTTCATCACCATGATTCAAAACAACAAGTTTCATGGGCTGAGTGTTGAGGATCCTCTTGATCATCTCGATGAGTTCGAAAGGCTGTATGGACTGACAAAGATAAATGAAGTGAGTGAAGATGCTTTTAAGCTCAGATTGTTGCCATTGACAAAGCATACACTTAGAAAAAGCACTTGCCTTAGGAAACTATTACTTCATAGGATCATTACAAGAAAAGTTTTTCTCCAATTTTAGAACTCCAAAGCTCCATTATGCTATCTCTAGCATTGTGTAGAACAACTAGGATTCATTTTCCAAAACTAGGAGTGCTTCAAAACATTCAAATCTCAGTGTCCGCATGATTGTTTCAGCACTAAATAATTGCTTAATACACTCTATCACGGTGTTCTCCCCAAGTTCTGCATGCTCCAGGATACAACTAGCAATGGTATTTTCGTGAACAAAGATATTGATGAAGGCTGGGAATTAGTAGAAAATATTGCAAAAGATTATGGTCAATATGGAAAGGATTTTTACAAAATTGTGAGAGGTGTAGCTGATTTGGATTCAATGAGTATGTAGAAGGTCAAGGAGGATGTGAATAATAACTAGTTCCCAAAAAGGAGGAATTAGGTTGAAGATTTTAGTTTTGTGTAGAATCAAATAAGAGGTTACAAGCAATACAACAACTACAACTAGAACCTGAACCTCTCCTAGAGGAACACCAACGTTGCTAACCCCCAAGACCAAGTCTATCCACCCAAACCCTAACAAGTTCAAATTAAAGTCTATGTACCTAAGCAACACTTTCACCAAAGCTTTCATGTTATGAAGCACAATCTCCACCGCCTTCCCAGCTGCCTCCAGAGGTTATGGATATTCTCTAACATATTCTGAAAGGTCAAAATACTACAGATGCTGAGTTGACAAAGAAATTTGATGAGGTCCACCATAAGATAAATGCATCTCACAATGACCTTAACTGCAAGTTTGAGACTTTGAATGTGAGGCTGAAGAATCTAAAGAGTCAGCAAGTTTCTTCTTCTGTGAAGACTTCAGCGCAATTACTGAGAGAGATCATTCAAAATCCCAATGAATGTACTACCTAATCTATCTCCTTGAGGAATGGTAAAGAGCTTTCTCCATGTACAACAAATATTAACTCCATAAAGGACAATGTGGTTCAGGTAAGGGAGGATAGTCACAACAAAAATTAGCCTCAAATCTCCAGTCCAAAAGTTATACTCAACCATAGCACTCAATTTGACAGTGGTCAAGTTCATTCCGTTCCGATAGAAATAGTCACTCCTAATATCACACTCAACCATGTTACTCGACCTTATGGTGGTTGAGTGTCACCTTTCTAAGGCTAAAAAAATATGCATATGCAAAGGAAAATAGCAACGCTTCAGCCACATTTCCATACAAGCCTCAATTACCTTTTCAAGGACGGTTGAAGAAGAAACTTAATGAGAAAATACAAAAGTGTCTTTGATAAGCAAATGAAGAAGATTTAGTGGAAGGTATCTATCTTGGATGTTCTCCACACTTATATCTCCGTATCAAAAGTTCAATGAATGAAGCCATTAAGGAGAGGAAGTACGGAGGTAAAGAATATGAGAGTAGAGACTCATGAGTGCAGTGCCATCACACAGAAGATAATAGTGCAAGAGAAGCTAAGAGGATTCTGGCAAATTCACTTTACCATTCTCATTAGATCACTTAACTTTCAGAAAATTTCTTTGTGATCTTGGAGCTTCAATTAGCCTAATGTCAGTCTCTCTTACTAAAATGTTGGGTTATAATAACTATAAGTCTTGTAAACTCTCTTTGATCCTAGGCTTACATGTCCATTAGATTGCCATATGGTTTACTGGAGGATTTGTGTGAAAACTCTAACTCGAAAATTCTTGGATTTCATTGTCTGGATGCGGGCAGACCAAACACTTATCATATTTCATTCCACTTTTATACTTAGTTGAAATTCGTGTTCAATCCATTTTATTAAGCATAAATATGCATAAACTGAATTAATAGGTTCTAGTACAATGATATTTTGCTAATTAAAGCTATTATAATGTAAATTAGACCCAAATTCCCAGTCTTATTCCATCATTCCTCCATCCCGTTTTGGGCTCGCATCCATTTAGCCAACTCCACGATCAATTGGTGAATTATTACCTACAATCACATAGATTACATAAGCATAAGAATGCTTGAGTAAGCTGGTCATCCCCGTCCAACCAGGACAACACAGAAATTGCAATCAAATAGTCAATTAAATCAAGTAAGAGAACCGATCATAACACATCACACAGAGTTCGACTAGATCTGCCACTTTGGCTACTCAGATTCACCCAATAATCCCAAACGACAATAAGGAAAGAATACAGTAATCAATCGGTCATACCATACATATAAGCAAGCAATTCAAACCCGTCTAAGACTTAACCAAATCTATGCCCAAAAAACAAAACCAAAAAGACCCCACGATCATGAACTCACCTTTGCCTTAGTCATTCATGACACCTCTTGACGCAGACGATCACGATCAATCCTTTCCTACAGTAATCTGATCTCAAATCGCCTCTTAACCTTCGAAAATCCTTTATGTTATTTCCTTAGAGATTTTACGATGATTAGGATGGAAACAACGGATAAGGGCGAGTATTTATAAGGGTTTTACGAAAACTCTAACCCTAGTTCCCTTTGGGTTGGACTGGACCTGACCCAAATACTCAAACTGGGCCATAAACCTGACCCACATTTCAGCCCGTCCATACCAACACTCGGCCAGACTTGCCAGTCTTTGGCCACGTCCTCTCGACATTCACAGTCACTGCTTGACTCCCGACCGTCCCTGTCAGAACATTGATCAGTGTCCAAAAAACTCAAAACCTTGTATGAAGGTGGGGTTAGTCAATCTGAACATCTCGCAACCTTGTGTGAATCGGACCAATCTTGTCGAAACATCTGTTCGGTCCCAAATCCGACAGACCTATCCGAAACTCACTAACTTTTCCAAAACTCATTGACTTGACTCATTTCCCTTGTACACTTCTCGACTGAAACTCAACTTTTGGTCCATACGGCTCGACCATCTTCCAACAAAACCTTTTTTTTACTAAAATCTTTGTCTTAAACGCAACCAACTTTCCTTGAACCTTATCTGGAATGACCCAAAGGTACATGAAAAGCGAGTGTTATAATCTGCCTATTCATATTGGAAACGTGGAATTGCCCACATAGTTTATGGTGGGGGATATGGATTAGAAACCACAAGATCCATCAGTCTTTAGTAGACCGTTTTTAGCCTCAGATGGTGCAGTGATTGATTTGAAGAGGGGAATAATCGAGATGAACCTTGGGAAGTATCTCAAAATGGTTTGATATTAACGAGGCAAATAGGAGGCCAACTATTGAAGGGCAGAACTTCTAAATTGAGGGACTGGACCAGCTGGACATTCAAACCTCTTATGTTCCCTCAGGTTGTATTGGTTAAGGAGTAGTTAAGGCTAGTGACTACTACAAAAGAGTATCCATGTATGAAGAGGTTTTTGATGGGAGAAGCCTTGAATCTATTTTTCCTTGCAATGATAATGCACAACCACCTTTAAAGGAGTTATAAAGTGATAACATGATTTTTCTCTATTATAAAATCCTATAGTACTAATTTGTCGATGTAGTATAAAAGGTTCTTGAACAAAATAGGAGTGTAACTAGCAATAAATATTTAACAGACTACACAAATTCAAGCCAAATAAACGAGATGATTATTTAGCAACCTAAATGATAGAATAAAAGTGAAAACAAAAGAAATCAAACAACCGTTAAATTCAGCACCATGAGAATTGTCAATTAAGCAAGCAAGCAGAATAACAAGCAAAGAGCTAATGCAATAAAAGATAAATGAGTTCCCAAGGAGTGGGAATCATAGATCAATGGATCACTAAAATCTATTAGGTGTTTAACAAAACTCAAAAAAGGCGTAATCTCTAAGGCAATGAATTCAAAAACTTGTGAATCCACTCTCGTATTAAACAATCTCAATTAAGCTATCAACAGACCCTATCATCATGCATTTAACAACTTAACCAGCATGAAGCAGCAACTCAATTCAGTCGATAAACACCTTTGACAATCGATCTCTCAAGCAAGGAATGTGAATCTTTGAAGTTGTTCCAATCATATATTCTACCAGACATCTATCGGGTGCTCGAATGTCTAAAAACATATTTCAATTGATCATAATGAAATAAGCGGCCAAAAGTACCAAAACATATGAGATTTAAACTATTATACTCTTAAGCAACCTAAAAAACTAAGATCCACATTAACCTAAATCATTCTCAATAACCCTAAGTGAACTACTCAGAAAGCATGTTGTAAACAAAAAACAACGAAAATCACAATCATAGAAAACTAAAAGCAAGTGATGAGCAATATCCAAAGAAAACTCAAATTGCATTAGAAAATCCTCCAAACTTAAGTTCTTGCTCTCGATGTTAGAAAGTAAAAAAATGGTTATCTTACCCACGAAGCAAAAAGTAGGATAAAAGTTGATTTCCAGAATACCCTTGTAAAACCTAATAAATCCCAAATGATAAAAGAAAATCCACAAAGATAATTGACCCGACTCAGTAAGCTAAGTCGAAAGTTTTGGCTGGCAAGAGTATAACCGACTCGGCCCGTTGACTCAGTCTAATCCATCACTCTGTTGGCTATGGACGCGACTCGATCAGCCACTCCGAGTGGATCGACGTGATTAAGTTTATTATATAAGTGGGTTAATGTCTTTTATTGAAAATGATCGAGTGGGTTAATATCCACTTATATAAGAAAAATCTTATTATATAAGTGGGTTAATGTCTTTTATTGAAAATGATCGAGAGTGGGGCCACATAAAAAGAACATTTTTAGTTTAAAGCATGGATATTAACTTTCAAAAGAAGAAAATATTTTCAGAGTAGTACAAATTTCTTGAATGGGGGACATCAATAAAAAGCAATCTAGTTCACACGAAATACAAAGAAGTGTTAACAAAAAAAAACGAAGAAGTGAAATGAAGACCAAGAGTTGTAAGAGTGAATGGTTCAAGTTGATGCCCACGCTTATCATGACGTCTTCTTTGTCCCTAATAAAGTCATGTACCTACCAGCCAACGTTTTCCCAACCATTTTGTATACGTGTCAATCACTAATTGGCTCTTAAAATGCCGCTATTTACCGCCATCAAATGTTGAAACCTACCCAAATCCGCTATCATTATAATGCCACTGATGAATACATAAAAGCTTCATTGTATCAAAATTAGATCTTTATTTCATTCCCTAGTCAATGGTTATTAAAGTGGATACTAATAACGAGATAGACTAGTATGTGAGGTGACTGATGACTAAGTTTCATGGAGTCATTGATAATAAGTATCAAGTCAATCACATAGATGTGTGTCAAATGAACATAGCATCGGAATGACCCGCTATGAGAACTCAGCGAGATCGTATAATGAGTGTCATAAGAGATTCTCATACGACTATAGAGCATAGTCCCTTGGACCTGAGTTCATGTTGTTTTCTTGCACATGAATTGATATGTTTTGAAAATTTCAAACGCTAACAATAACTGGTGGTTATAAAGGAATTTGTTGGGCATATCATGAAATGTGAGAAAGGAACAAAGGATGGAACAAGATGAAATTTGTCCCTCCTATATACGGGAGAAATATATCTCCGGGCCCTTCGAAAGATTTGATACTGTAAAATGCATGGAAGTGCTCAAACAAGGTGATAGACGCTTGTTTGCTTCTATCAGTACAAATTCAAGTTCGATGAACATTGATCTGGCTCATTAAAATAAGGATGACACGAACTCTTTCCTTAGAGCAGATAGAGATATCGAGACAAAGGGATTTTGGGAATATATGATTCCAATACAAGTGGGAGATTGTTGGGAATGTCCTGCAATCATTTGTACTTACTCGTGTGGTCGGTTTTAACATCAAATTTAGACAAAGTCATATGGTACTAAGGGTTGTAATGAGTTGCTAGAGTCCACTTATAACATGTGAGTTGAGATAGTCACTGCTAGTACTATATGATCCTATTGGGTCACACACCTAAGCAAATGGAGACAATTCAATAGAGAATGATCATTATAGGAATGATTCATGACTTGAGCATAATAATACATGGTTTCGGATCAGAAAATGTGTTTTGGGCCATGCCTAAATTAATCCTAATTCAACTAGGAATTAATTAGGTGTTTTGGACTGGCCTAAATTAATCATAATTCAACTAGGAATTAATTAGGTATTTTAGGCTGGGGCTAAATTAATCTTAGTTCAACTAGGAATTAATTAGGTTAACTTAAACTTCCTATATATATTGATATAGGGCACGAGTTTGAGGAGTGGAGAAACCCTAGTCGCTCATCATTGCACAAGTCGAAACCCTAAGAGAATTGCACATAAAGTTCTAGCAGACTTCTCTCCTACTTGTGTGCGTGTGGATTATCAATAAAGGTGCTACACTTGGATCACTTGCTGATCTTATACCTGATCTTATCTCTGCTGCACTAACCAAACTTCAGGTATAATCGAGTCCTCTATTTATCATATTCAATTAAGTTAATACAAGACCTAGGGTTTAGGGTTTTGCTAGATTAGTCAATTGATAATTGACGAATATGTTTAAAAACCTAACAAATATAGGTAAAGCAAAATAAATAATTAAAAATTGTACTCCTAGTTATCATAAGTAACTAACGGTTGAATAACAAAGTATTATTAAAAATTATTCTTTCTTTTTTGTAATTAACTAGGTAAGTGCCCGCGCTACGTAGCGGGATCCTTTTTTAATTTATGTCATTTTGTTGCAAATTTTTTAAATTCCGGGAGAACTATGAGAAGCTTATTACGGAAAGAGAAACAAATATTTTAGATATTGATGAACAATATTTTGGCTGAATATTTTGTCAATAGTCGAGACTACTTTGATGAATATTGCCATGTTTAAGTGGTTGAGCTTGTTCTTCTCGGTTCCTTTATGTAGAATATAGAACCACTGAAATTACAATATTGAAGTCTTATGTACATTAATATGGGTATTTATTGTATATGATTTACATGTGGCATGATAGTGAAGATTGTTGGAAAATCTCTTTGTATAACGAAATTTTTTAATGGCTGATTTGTTTTCTTTTTGTGTGGTGGATCTCGAAATTCGTAGTCCTTCTTTTGATGTGACACAAGATAAAGCAACATAGAGTTGACCATGACTAAATACAGGCTTGGGTAGATAGATACCCACATTTTGTAAACTTTGGCCTTGACTTTTGTTTATTGTCATTGCATAACAAACTCTAACAGGGAATTGTCATCTTCGTATTTCATATGGACAATTTTTATTTGCCATTGTCATGATGATCCTTGGTATAAGCACTTTTTTCTTGACATTTTGCCGATTAGTACCTCTACTTCAAGCACTTTTTCACCTAAGCAAGTAACAAGCAGTTTAGTCTCGTTGCATAAACCTTGCTTTTGGTTTATGTGTTTAACAATATGATTGGGGCATAATACTTAAAAGGTAGGTGATGATTTGGTAATCCCGAACACTTGAGTGCATTTAGGTACTCTGTAGTTTATACAAGGGTTAACTCCATAAAGGTCATCATCATCGGCGATACTGTCAGCACTAAGATACTCTTTCGATTCACCTCCAATTTTTGCTAAGAAGAAATCATTTAACTTATCATCAGTTTAATTCATTTGTGTTTGGAGGGCACGACCTCGCAGATTTGCACGATTTTGGAAAGATTTTTTGAGATTTGGGAATGTTGCTTCTTGTAGTTCTCTTATTGAGTTTTCTCCTTTTTGAGATTTGGGAATGTTGCTTCCTGTATTTCTCTTATTGAGTTTTTCTCCCATAGCATAACAATTTTCCTTGAAATTGTTATATAGAACTCCACCAACTGTTTTGATATCATCATAGTTTGTACAACCTTTTTTGTGAGTTACCATCATTCGTAGGTAGTATCGTTTTCCAGCTGTTGGGTGCACGTTGACTATCCTGCCAATACTATTAGTCGAGACATAATGAAGAGGGAATTATAGATAGCTCAATTGATGTGTTGTTGGGTCCTCCTTATTGGTTTCCATCCACTGCGTAAACATTGTGTTTGATGTCGCCACTCTGCTCACCAACATTCACAGGATCTTCATTCTCATTGAATATTAAATTTTGCTCATCCTGAAGATGTATACTAAGCTTTTGGACTGTTGGAGTTTGATGATGTATAGTAAGCTTTTGGACTACATAAACTGATGAACTTATTGATATCTTAGTTATCAATTTGATATATTGATATTTTTGAAAACCCCCTTTCAGGGGAAAATTTCGAGAGAGAATGATAAAGCATGTGCGGTTTATTAAAGTTTGGAAATAAGGCAAAATTATTGACTTCTGGTTTAGCATGTATTATGGCCTCATGGACCAAACGATTAAGCGGAAACAAAATTGTACATTAGGTGAGAATCATTTATTTGTTAAGCATATTGATCGACAGAAGTAGTGGAGGGGAGGTTAACTTTTGTTTCACATAATCGTATTGGATTTGAGTAGGTTATTTTTTGAGGATGATGTCGCTTTAACTTATATGATGTGTGTTTCGTCTGATAATGCTATTGGTTGATTATGGGAAATTAAATTGTTGATGTGTCAGCACCAGAAGAGACAACTCTGCTTTTATATATATAATGTTTTAAGTTTTTTCACCCGTATTAAAACCATATTAAATATTTTACTTTTTCTAAAAAAATATATATTATTACAAGTTCCAACACAATCATAAATCAATCTACATAATTCAAATAGTTTAAACATACTAAAAAGCACATTAAATTTTATGTAAAAATCTTAGAAATTAACTAAAATGAAATTTTTTTTCTAAAACATCAACCACATAAAAATGGAGAGATTATAATATAATTTATATAAAAGATACCAATTTTATAAATATACAGTGTTTTAAATTATTCGTCTATTTTAATATGGATATCTATATATTATTTTTGTTAATATTATTGGATATCTAGAGTTGTAATAATTTGAAGTTGATATTGTTTTATCAATTTAATTGTTAGAAAATTTTCTTATAAAATTAATGGAACTATGTCAAATGTTATGTTTTAGATTTTAAATGAACCAAAGTAGTAACAAGATAAACATGTAAGAATCATCATCCACAAGTTCACTAAAAGATTGGATTCTAACTCCAACTGGCAACTAAAAAGAGCTTGAACCCTCTTTCAAAATTATACAAAAATAATATTTCCAAATCATAAGCACACCAACTTATATAATTGACCCACTACCCCCTGACAGTCTAATTAAAATGAAACCACACAAAATCTTTCAATATTTATAATTTTCGAAAACTTTTTTCAGAGATAAATTTATAGGTTTCAGTTTATAGTTGGGGGCTAGGAATTATTTTATGATTCAATTCTTTTTAAAACGAACTCACCAAAATGGTGTTGGGCCAGTGATAAATCCATATGGAGGAAGTTTTCCAGAAGATTGTTTTCCAGAAGAAAGAGAAAAAACTCTGGTTTGGTCTCTCATCTGAGAGGATGTAGGGGCCATGGATCCAGAATTTTTTGATTCAACCCAAAAAAACCGAACGTAAACTACTTAGCATGCGAAAATTTATGTATATGTCAAAAAAATTATATAAGTAAATAGTGATTGAGGAATAATTTACATTAAAAAATTAAATGATGAGGTTCTAAGATTGTACAACTATAATAAATTTAAAATCATAATTTTTTGTGTATAAAATGAATAGTATAAATGAATAGTATATATGTTTAAAACAGTTTTATAAAATTGAATTAAAACGTTTCATTCATGGAAAAGATGACAAAGACTCGCTAGTGTCGCAAATTCAGTTACGCCCTACAATGGGGATTGTACGGACACTTGACGTAGATCCTGTTGTGATATTTAGCAACAATTGTAGAAGCATCATCCTTCGTAACAACATTTTGGTAAATAGTTTTTTTAGGTATATTAAGTTTTGGAAAATATGGAACAAATAAAATATCTCTTATATATGTAAGAGGGTGTGAACCGTAGACCCAAATCAACATCATTGTTACTATTGCTATACAATATAATTACAACAGTTTTGAATATGATTGAGAGCTTCTATTCTATGCTACATTCCATACCTACTTAATTTATAAATGTCATTTCAATATCAAATTTCAATTTATTAATTGATTTATTTATACCTAAATGCCATAATTAATATATTGCGTCTAGAAAGTAATCTCATCTTCATGTCGGCTGTGGATTTTTTGTTTGACCTAAATGGCTACGTAATTAAGAATATATAAGCTACTTATAATTATTTATATATTTTGTTCTATCACATAGAAAAAGATTTATTCTTGTGGATCGATGCATGTAGTCAGAAGAAAAGCATTCCAGCTTCGCATTAAAATTTGAACCCTAAAAATAAGGTATGGGCATGTGATTAGAATGTAATACAATTAAATGTCAAATATAGATCAATTCTGCAGCTAGCAACTATTAACAATGGTTGGTTTTTGACACGCATAGAAGACTACGAACCAAAAAGTTCACAACTCTTATGCGGGTTATCTAAAAAAAAACTTGTTAACAAAAGCAAGATGGCTAACATTTTCTTATAGTCTAGACAATATGATTTAATTTAATACATCATTTTACTTTTTTTTAGCAGTTATATTTCCAAACTAAAATAATTTTTTGTAATCTTATATTTTCATTCTATGCATAGAAGTTCTAATTTTCAAAGTTAAAAAAGAAAACGGTATAAGTTGATCACCGGGTATCTCTATCACAAAAAAGAGCCCAACATATTGCGCCTTTTATTTATAGATGATATGTTCTTCTGTAGAGCTACTTAAGAAAAGATAAATCACATTTGACAGATTCTCAAAGAATATGAAGAAATTTCACATCAACAAATAAATTTTGAAAAATAATCAATTGAATTTGGACATGCATATCTGATACACATAGGCCAGAGTTACATCATATCCT
>JAKUCM010004527.1:0-33289 GCA_023374145.1 Lepidium sativum | reverse complement strand
AACAATTTACTTTCCAACACTAAGAAGAAGGAAAACAATAAAGAGTCTCCAACACTTAAGAAAAAAAGGAAACTTCGACTCCTCTCATTATCAGAATTCTTCGATCTCATCTCTCTTCTTCTTTGGCGACAATGGCTCTTCCAAAGATAACCAGAACCTTTACTCCTTCAGGTGTTTCCACTCTTTTTCGTTGTTCTTATGCTTCTCTTATCTTTCTCATTAGATTTAAAGAGCTTCTAGAGTTTCAATTTCAGTGTCTTATTCGTATTTTAAGGGTTTATACTGTTGGAATATGATCAAGTCTTCATCATATATCATTAAACAACTTTAGAGTTTCGTATAAACTATAAGATTTATGTAATCAAATAGGTGTGTGTGAATAGGTACAATCAAATGGTTGTGTTTGTTTGTAAGTTTGCGTCTTTAGGTTTAAGGATGTCTTTTACAAGACATAACCTTTAGTGAATATGTATGTTGTAAAATATATATACCCTTGTTGGAAATTAATAAAAGACACTGATTGGTTGATTATAAAAAAAAAATCAGAAACGTGAAACGCAAAAACAGAGTATCAACAAAGAAGAAGATACAGAGAGATCCGATTTTGTGAGAGAGAAACAAACTAACATTTGTTGTTGTCTGATCCTAAAAAATAGAGAGATTGACTTCCAATATGGTATCAGAGTACATGGAGACAACGATTCATCAAATCATTCCTATCTTCAATGGAGATTCCTACAGTTTTTGGAAAATCAAATTGACAACAATTCTGAAAACCAGAAAACTATGGGATGTGATTGAGAATGGAATCACAGAGACTTCACCCACTCAAGCCACGCCTCTAGCAACAAGAGAAAGAGAAGACCGATTGCTTCACGATATGATGGCGCTTCAGATTTTGCAAAGTGCAGTATAAGAATCAATTTTTCCTAGAATCGCTTCTGCATCATCTTCTAGAGAATCTTGGAATGCTCTTGAGATGGAGTTTCAAGGAAGCCAACAAGTTACAATGATTAATCTTCAAACCCTGAGAAGAGAATATGAAAATATGAAGATGGAAGAAGGAGAGACAATCAATGAGTTTTCAACAAAACTTATCAACCTGAGCAATCAACTTCGAGTACATGGTTCAAATGGTACTTATCTCCATACCACAGAGATTCGATACTATCGTTGGGGTACTCGAACAAACAAAAGATCTTTCAGTTCTTTCAGTAACAGTATTGATAGGAACCCTAAAAGCGAATGAGAGGCGTCTAAACCTCCGAGAAGATCGCATCAATGAGGGTACTTTCTATGGAGCAAAGCTTGGTTCAAGAGGAGATAACAAGCGAAAGAAAAACCGCCATGAGAAGACAAACAAGTGGTGTGGCATGTGCAAGATGAACAATCACAAGGAGGTCGATTGTTTCAGGAAAAAGAAAGAGAATGGTTCACAGAGAAGTGAAACCTACAAAGGAAATGCTATGTATGTAACAAACCAGGACACATAGCAAAAGAATATCAACTTAGAAAGAATGAAAGAGCACACCTAAGTCTAGAAGAATCCGATGGTGAAAGTGAAGATGAGTGTCACATGCTTTTTAGTGCCGTTGAAGATAAAGAGACTTCAAATTTAGGCGATGAATCTTGGCTAGTGGACAGCGGCTGTACCAATCATATGTCAAGATATTCAAAACACTTTATCAATCTGGATCGAAGTAAGAAGATAATCATTCGAATTGGGAATGGTGGTAAAGTCATATCTGAAGGAAAAGGAGACATACAAGTGTCAACAAACAAAGGAGGAGATCACATCATCAAAAACTTCCTATATGTACCAGAATTGGCAAGGAATTTACTAAGTGTTTCTCAAATGATATCCAATGGATATCGACTGATTTTTGAGAATGAAAACTGCATCATCCAAGACCCAGAAAAGAGGAAGATCATGGACATTAAGATGAAGGATAAAAGCTTTCCAATTGAGTTGAAAAGATCAAGTGAAGAAACGTATGTAGCATGGAGCAAATCGAGTTTATGGCATAAGCGATTGGGTCATGTAAACTATGACAAGATGGAGCAAATGCAGAAGATGAAGACAGTAGAAGATCTTCCAAAGTTTGCAGTAGCAAGAGATATATGTGAATCATGTGAGATGGGAAAGCAATCAAGGAAAAGCTTTCCTAAGGTATCGCAAAGCAAAACAGGTCAAACACTAGAACTTGTTCATTCGGATGTGTGTGGTCCAATACAAAATCAACAACTGAACTCAAGTAAGTATTTCCTTACGTTCATTGAGGATTACTCTAAGATGGTATGGGTCTACTTCATGAGAAATAAAAGTGAAGTGCTGTCAAAGTTCAAGTTCTTCAAACTATTTGTGGAGAATCAATCGGAGAAGAAGATAAAAAGATTAAGAACCGATGGAGGAGGAGAATATTTTTCAAACGAATTCAAGAAGTTATGTCAAGAGAGTGGCATACATCATGAGGTAACAACTCCTTATTTTCCACAACAAAATGGTATTGCTGAAAGGAAAAACAGGACACTTATAGAGATGTCAAGATCGATGCTTAAGGAGAAAAACTTACCGAATAAGTTTTGGACTGAAGCAATAGCAACATCAACATATTTGCAAAACCGATTGCCATCAAAGTCATTGGAGAAAGGAGTTACAGCATTAGAGATATGGAGTGGAAAGAAACCAAGTGTTGAACACTTGAAAGTTTTCGGATGTGTTTGTTACATACACATACCAGATGAAAAGAGGAAAAAGCTAGACACAAAGGCTAAACAAGGGATAATTGTAGGTTACAGCAACGAGTCAAAAGGATATCGTGTGTATTTGGTAAATGAAGAGAAAGTTGAAGTTTCAAGAGACGTTACCTTTTGTGAGAAGAAGACATGGAGCAATAACAGGAAAATCGAAGAAAAAACTATCATATCGCATGTCAAAATAAGCACACGAGAACAAGGAAGAGGAGATGATCTAAATGATAAAATTGACCAAGTAAGTAAGGCTTTTAATCAACTTCAAATCTCAAATATGAATCAAGTTCATATTCAAGGAGGAGAAGAATCAGTTGGTCCTAGAGGATTTCAATCAATCAACGATTTAATGGGAATAACAACTGAAGTAGAAGAGGAGGCGCTTATCCATGAGGTATGCATGATGATCGCTGAAGAACCACACACCTTAGAAGAAGCATTACAAGATAAATAATGGTTAAAAGTCATGGAGGAGGAACTGCGTGTGATAGAGAAAAACAAAACATGGAGTGTTGTTGAAAGACCGAATGACAAAAATGTGATTAGTGTCAAATGGATATTTTGTTTGAAGACTAATGCAAGTGGATACGCCATTAAACACAAAGCAAGATTGGTGGCCAGATGATTCACACAAGAATATGCAGTGGACTATCTTGAAACATTTGCACCAGTTTCAAGGTAGGATACGATAAGAACTATTATGGCTATTGCTGTTCAAAACAGATGGAAACTTTACCAAATGGATGTAAAGTCTGCATTCCTAAATGGTGAGTTAGAGTAGGAGGTCTACATAGAACAACCTCCCGGATTTATAGAAGAAGCAAACAAAGATAAAGTTCTTAAACTCCACAAAGCACTCTATGGCTTAAAACAGGCGCCTAGAGCATGGTATGGTCGGATTGATGGATACTTCATCAAACATGGATTCAAAAGAAGCATCAACGACGCAGCACTCTATGTAAAGAGAGGTACAAACAAAATCTTGGTGGTTAGTTTGTATGTCGATGACATTATAATCACAGGAAGCAACTTGCAAGAAATCGAAGACTTCAAAGGAAAAATGAAGAATGAGTTTGAGATGACAGATTTTGGAGAACTAAGTTTCTTCCTTGGCATGTAAGTAATTCAAACCGAAAGTGGCTTATTCTTATCACAAGAAAATTATGCCAAGAAGCTTCTGAAGAAATTTGGAATGCAAGACGGCAAGATGTTATCAACACCTTTAACACCGAATGGCAAAAGAAAAGAAGTTTTAAAGGAGAAACTTGAAGATGTTACAAAGTATAGAAGCATGATCGGAGGTTTGCTATATCTTTGTGCTTCACGACCAGACATTATGTATGCAACTTCATATTTGTCTCGTTACATGTCTGCTCTAATGATGCAACATTATCAAGAAGCAAAGCGAGTGCTAAGGTACATTAAAGGTAGTTTGAACTATGGCATTCAATTTAAACAAGTAGAAGAACCAGAATTGGTAGGGTTCTCTGATAGTGATTTGAAGCTTTAAGAGAAGAACTAGGAGTCATGATGAAGCCATAATCAAGGAGGAGTGTTGGAATATGATCAAGTCTTCATCATATATCATTAAAAAATTTTAGGGTTTCGTATAAACTATAAGATTTATCTAATCAAATAGGTGTGTATGAATAGGTACAATCGAATGTTTGTGTTTGTTTGTAAGTTTGTGTCTTTAGGTTTAAGGATGTCTTTTACAAGACATAACCTTTAGTGAATAGGTATGTTGTAAAATATATATACCCTTGTTGGAAATTAATAAAAGACACTGATTGGTTGATTAAAAAAAAAAAACCAGAAACGTGAAACACAAAAACAGAATATCAACGAAGAAGAAGATACAGAGAGATCCGATTTTGTGAGAGAGAAACAAACTAACGTTTGTTGTTGTCCGATCCTAAACAATAGAGAGATCGATTTCCAATATATACGAAGAAATGTTTTAGGCTTTGAATAGTTCTGGTTGTGAGTTCCTTTAAGAATAAAGCTTTTAATAGGTTCTTCTACCGATTTGTTACTCACTCTTTTCTCGATTTGCTCTGTTTCTTTCCTGATTCTTTTGCTTTGTTTATTTTCTCTCTTTGATTTCATTAATACAATTCTCGTGACCAGAAATTTTACAATTTTTTATAATGTTTATAGTTTCTACTCATAGATTCGTTACAGTTATTCAATATATCAAACTTCATATTTATGTGAGGCGACTGTGAACTTTTGGTGATTTAGTGATCTGAAAATCTTATTGTTTTTCTTAAAATCAGATATTTTGTTGTTATTAGTAAGGGGAGTTGATGAATAATCATGGCTCTGGTAAACATTTTACTGTTGGGATTGAATGAGATAATGAGATATATAAAACTGAGCAGGAGTTTGTAAGAGTTAGAACTAATATAGTTTATGAGACTGTTTTGATTGGATATAAGATCTTTCTGTTTGCCTATTTTCAGGTTCAGCTTTAGGGACGAATATGCCTCCAGGAGCTATTAGATCTACAAGCAATGCCTCTTCAGTTGGGTTCAAGTATGTTGACATGTTTGGTGATGTTACATGTTAATAAATGTCAGTTTGCAGTATCAAAATGTTTGTGTTGAAATGATATAATATATTACGTGAAATGTGGTTGCTCTCCACTTGTCAAGCAAGAGAGTACTTCATATGATCTGACATATGTGAATTTGTTTTAAGACCTGAATTGATATGTGTCGTTCACTTTGTATGTGATGTAATATTACAATAAATTTATTTTAATGTGGTTGAAAATGATAGAAATATGGACTAGAGTTGATAGGCTCTGAGAAACGAATAACATACCTTTGATATTTTTTCTATATTTTGATTTGTTACTTCTACGTTGTATCTAATTTCTGGCTTGAGATTATATTTTCTTCTATTCTGTGTTACGATGGCATTATGACATCACAATTTTCTGTGGCAACCGACCAGATTTTTTTTAGTGAGTTATGTTAGAACATGTTCTCTAATTGTCTTATTTTATATAAGTTATTTTAGAACAGGTTATCTTTAGGTGTGGTGTTCCTGATTGAACATACACCATTGTTTCCATTTTAATCAAAACAGTCTCATAAACTATTTCATTAAACTTATTTCGCTTGGTTATTTATTTTTCTCTTTGGACAGAGAGATTAGTCTTAGAGAAGGCGTATCTATGGAATAGACAGTGTTCAATTCAGGGAAATCAAGCCCAAGGAGTTTGTATCTATTTCTCTTAATCACAGCTTTGACATGGACATGCGTTTATCAAGTTTGCAGACTCACTCTAAATCTGTCAACAAGAACGTGGAAACTCTCAAAACTGATATGATGACACTCAAAGAAGACATAGTAGCATTGAAAAGTGAATTTTAGACTGACATGTCTACAATCAAAGAGGAGATGTCACCAACAACAGTTGCCATAAATTTGATCCTATAAACAATCCAAAATATTTCTCAGCTTATTGTTGCCACAAACGTTACTCCTCCTATTCTGCCACAAATATAAACCTGACTCGATAGTGTCGTCTACTACCTCAGCTCTACTTTTGACTCAAGAACACTAATCTGATATAGATATGTAGTGTGCTTCGCTTTTATGAGTTTAATTAAAAATTGCTTATTTAGTGCAGACTTGAGATGGAATATTTGTATTTTGGAAATGTGTAATAGGATCTTCAAAGAATGTTTAATATAATCTTTTAGTAATCTATGAGAATTGGATTATACTTTCACGATTAAGGTTTTTGGAATTAAATTTACGAGCACTGAGCCACGAAAAAGTATTCAACACTTTCATGGTTAAGTGAATTAGTCATGAACAATGTAATATAATTTAGTGACATAAATCATGGCTAAATAGATAGATTTAACTACTACAAAAACCGTGAAAAAACATAGTCATGATATCGTTATGGGTATTTCTGATATACAATCACGGAATAAAAACACGACAACAGTAGTGATTATACTGGCAAACTTATAGTCACGCAAACATTGTGACTTTGCCACAAAATTGTCACGTTAATCCGTTACTAACATAGCCCATGTGTTTTTATGTTATTATTTTGTGGTTACATTATTAACGGATTTTTAGTGGATAAACTGTGACTATGATACCACAAAAATTCGCAGTAAATTTTAGTCAGGATCCAATACACACAATTATTTTTTGTGACTAACCATTGTATTTGATCACATAGCCACATTAAGCATCAATTATACCGTGTCTACACTAAAAAAAAATTCAGCCAGATTGCGCATTGAATTGGATTCAGCTAATTTTAGCTGTTACAATTCAGACCCTTAGTCAATCATCATGATAATATGCGATCCAATCTTCACGATCAATCAGTTTGGTCAAAAACAATAAATATGATGTGACCACTTACGAACCAAATGGTTGCATTTAAAAATTTGTAACTAAATTACTTCTCATGAAAATATTATCAAAATTGTGGGACAATCTTTTGAAAGAAAAACTAGGTAGCCAAAAATATCATCATCAATAAACAAGCACATGAAATTTTGGTTGGAATATTTTAACAACTTTCATTGTGGTTGCAAAATAGTAAATTAGTTAAATTTTATTGCATAACTAAATTGGAACCTTAACTTTTTTCAAAAATAGATTATAGTTTATAGCCATAATTTTAAATAAATTTCAAATTTGTTTGACCACTTTTTGGTCAATAAATATTGACCAATGTTTGATCACATATGTAATCTAATTCAAATATCTTATTTCGGAAATTTCAAAATTCTCAAATATTTATTTGGAAAATTTAATCATATTTTGAAGAAATTTTTTTTGAATGATAGGCTTTGGTCACAAAACATTAATCATGTTTTTATGAAATAATTTTTCACCATATTTTTAGTTATATATTGATAATATATAAATAATTTTTTTCAAATTTTGGTGAAATATTTTTTTCCATATTAGCTTAAAAGTTTTTAATGAATTATTTATGAACAAATTTTTTTGACTATCCATATTTGTCAAAAATTATTGATGATTACTAGATTATATTTCCAAAGAATATTGAGTTTGTTACAAAGATCAAAGGATCCACATCAATATGTAGAATTTACAAAAGCATTCATCTCAGAGGGGAAGAAGCCTTGAAACCAACAAAAAGCCCACTTGCCACATAAGATTGACGTCGATACTCCCTAGTAACGTTCCTTTGTTAGATTTGTATGACTTTAGCATAGGAGTGGTCTCTTCCTAGACTGCCTCTAGCTTAAAAGATTGACCAATCCATAAACCATTTACCAAAGCAAAGTTTCTCAATCCTTTTCCAACATTCATCATTTCCTTGGAATCTCGGTAAAGTTGTATCATAGTCTTTGAACCATCATTTCCCAACAACTTAATCATCCCAGATTCGGTTATACGATTATTGTCCATGAATAAGCGTGGAAGCACCTGAAAAATATAAAGGTGAAGAATATAACCAATAGAAGTGACATTAATCAAACTAATTACTAAACTAATATAACATGTATTAGAGAATGAACTCACTTGCCAACTCGTTTTGATACCATTGTATGTCACTTGTCGACTCGTTCGGATTGGCCAGTTGAAGTTCGATGTTTATGTTTTCGACTCTGCCAAAAACCATAGAAAGTTAAAGTATTTTCTCATGACACTAAGCTGTACAAACTTTGTTTAGTTTGATATGACAATAATTATTTAGCAAAACAAAAAGCAATTTAACATATTGACAGCATATTTAAAAAAACTCCAGATCATTAAAGTTGACTGTAGATTGTGATTGATAACTTCAATAAAAACAGAAGTTCAGGTAAGTTAAAAAAACATGCAACTGAGGTTGAAATCTGATTTTATTTCAACCAAAATGGAGTAACACAAGAAGAAGACCAAAATCGAAATGCACAATTTGTTGATGAGTGACTAAAGCAAAATATTCTAAAGTTTTTGGTGTATCAAATGAAATCAAATTCATACTAAATGAAATCAAATTCTGAATTCATTTCCCAAAAATCTGCTTCAAAGTTAAATTAGAATCACCAAACAAACGCAATATCAAAACTAAAATGAACTAGTGATGACATCAATTCATCTGATGAATCTTTCAAAGTTTTTGGTACCACAACATTCGAAGGCATGGCTTGGGTCACTAGACTAGAGTTGCCGTCAGCTTCTGAATGTTCTTCCTCACAATCACTGTATCAAAGACTTAAGTGTACACTACCAGATCAGAACCTTCTTATATTCTCAGATCCATTTATATATATATATATATATATCGAAAAGAAATGAAGTTACCAGTGTTTTCCTGCTCAGAGCCTTCTGTTCTTTAACCTGTATTGTAGAACATGTAAGAGTCTCAGTTCATATAAATTAAAGACATAGAAGACTATTTAATCACAAAAAAAGCGCTTCATATATGTAGCTATAATACCTGATAAATGAAACTCTATCTTCTTCACTAAGTTTAGAGAAAAACTAAAAACCCTACATAAATGTTGTCGGAAAGGAAGAGAGATGTGAACACACCAATATGCCACTAAAAACCCTACACAAACTCTATCTTCTTCACTAAGCTACACAATGAAATTAATGCGAAATTAGCAAAAATAACCATAAAATAAGATATATAATTCACACAATGGCCAAAACCTCTAAAGACACCAATATGCCATATAGTATATATAATATTTGTCATTATCTTTTTCAATTAATTTTTTGTTTATCTTCGTATTCACTCATCTCCTCCTTTAATCTATTTAGATTATATCTTTTAATGAAAAAATTAAATCAATGTTGAAAAATCTTTTTAAATAACTTAGATTTTTTTTTCTACAAACACTAAGACTTAAATTATTTTAAAAAACAACAAATTTTTTTATATAAAACGAATATGTTATATACTAGTTTTATATTGAAGATTACTAAATCAGATGTCTATTTGATATAATTTATTTATTTTTTCAAAAACCATCAATTTATACATAATTAAAAAAAATTCATCAACTATTTCTCCTTATTCTCTCCTTCCTGTTCACCATTCTCTTCCTAGTCATTCTCCTTCTGTTTCATATTATTGTTCTGTGTTTCATCATTCTTATAAACCATATAGATGAACAATTTTATTATTTTTGTACTATCTATTTTATACTATATAGTATAATTATATCATAGAGAAGAGACTTTCTTAGGTCTCTTGTCTATTTTGTGTTTTAAATTGTGAAGACAATGAAGGTTTTTCAGAGAAAAAAAAAAAGAAGATTAAAATATTAAGGTTTTATGTTGGTTTCTTAATATAGTAAACATAGCTATTTTCTTATTTATATTATCCCATATGGCTATTTGGCCAATTCTCCAGAAATTAATAGCTCAATTTGAAAAGATTCTTTTTGTCAACACATTCAACGGATTATAGGATAAAGTGAAATTAATATCAGCTTTCTTTATTAGATGATTCCCTATATAAAATTAGTTTATTTTTGAAATTATTGGTTAATGTTATAACTTTTTTTTCGAGGGTTTATACTGTGGGTTTGTTTTGCTGTAAAATTACATATATGTAAAGTTAGGCTATACATTTTTAGATGTTTTAATTTAACAGAATGTAATTTGTTCAAAAAAGAGAGTACTCATAATGTGAGATCACCTTATATATCACACTGCAGTAGGATAATTATTGATCACGTCTTTTTGAAAGTGTTTTCCATCATTAACTAATAGTAGTTTAATATGGAAGAAACATAGAAAATCGAAATCCATGCAATTGTGACAAAAAATACATTATTACCGGCCATTGCTTTTTGGTCACAAAATTTGTTTCCTGGTGTTACAAAATCGGTGCTTTTAGAATATTTTGCCTCTTTTTGCAACAATATTGTTGTTTTCATCAAATTTGAATATTTCATCATTTTACACAGCTAGATGTTTACATTTCTTTGCTTTATTGAGATGGTAAAATACACTTTCATCAGAGTTTACATATATATAAAAAAATTTACAAAAATTATTACACAACCACTTTATAATGCAACATTTATGATAATTGTTTTGTTACAAACTTAATGAATTTCAATAGTTACTTACTAAAATACATTATAAGTCATAAATTTTTGCTTTAACCATTAACTAATAATAGTTTAGCATGAAAGAAACATATAAAAGTAAAAATCCATGCAATAATGACAATGATATAAATGTTTTTATCGGTCGTTGGTATTGAGCCACAAAAGTTACTTCTGGGCGTTGCAAAACAGTTACTACTATCACTATCATTCCAAATATGTTGCTAGATTACCAACCAATTTGCAATGACACGAGACACTGAAAAACAGAAAATAATGTCCTTAGTAAGGGAGCGAACCAGGTCCAAGATTTTGATCTTGATCTTCATTATTTTGATCATAATTTGTTAAAACTAGAGAAAATGCATTATTTACCATCTAATCAAAATAATTATCGTCTAAATTTTCAAGATGATCTAAATTATATAATTACTACTACTCCCAATATTAATATTCAATTGCTCCATATGCATATACCAGACATTATATTCTGGCATAAATCCTCTACTATAGATATTGTTTATTATTTTAAGCCCATGTAAAAACTTATCATTTTTGCATCTTAAACAAGGACACAACAACTTGGAAAAAAAACAAAAAAAAACAAGGACACAAGAACTCACATGCACTACTTTGTGCAATTGGTTTCAAATTAGGAAGTGACATAACCTCGTCAACTCCTACAGCAAACTCGACGAAGAGGTTATGTGTTTCTTCATCAATTTGGTTGTACAAACCCTCTCAATTATTTATATAGTTATAATTTTCCACCTTTTTTTTTTCCGTTGAACCATTAGAATGAAGGGGACATACTATATATATGAAAATTTTGTAACAATTTCGCTACGGTTTAGCAACCACATTAGTAACTACAACTGCTAGTTGCTAAAAGTAGGTATATACGGGAAAAATATGGTATACCGAACTTTATTTCACACAAATGCAACTCTCTTGCCCTAACTGGTGTTTGAGTAATTGTCGGATTCAAATATTATTCTATCATCATGTGTATTCAAATATTACGACACATGTTCACAAACAATACTCTTAGCTGATTAAACGAGTTGGCTCCGCTTCCCTTTCTCACCTTCATTTGATGAAGTTTATCCATGCCACAGAGAAAGATTTTAGTATAACACAATCTACAACAATAATGTTATACGACACACACTACAACAATTTTATGTTCTTAATTGTAAACAAAAAATTCATATGCACTATATATCTTCTTCTCTTCTTCATTTACAAAACAGACTAAAATCTATCCACAAAAAAAAAACTTTCAGTTTATATTGGAGAATTTAAGCTTATCCAACTAAGGTATGTAGTAATTTAAATTTTTTGTAATAATTTAATATTATGTAATGATTAATTTTCAACAAAATTGCAATATGCATTCAAATATTGCTATAAATAATAAAGAATTAATACTATGTTTTTAAAACTAAACTAGAACATATCAGTGGTTAAAAACTAGGGAACACTAATATTGAAAGTATCTTTTTTTAGTAAAATAATTTTTATGAGTAGATTAGAAAATTCTAGTGCAGGACATTAACATGAAAATAACACGGTACGTTTATACTATAAAATTTATTTCCCAAATGGTTTTATTATATAATACGCAAATTTTACTAAGTCTTTTAATTTTAAAACTGTAATCATATTTTAGATGGATATCAAAGTTCAACTCAATATTCATTGAATTATTACAACAAGAACTTCAAAAGTAATTTATATTGGGACATTGCTATATGGAGAAGGTAAAAATAATACAATTAAAACACTTCGTGAACGCATATGATATAAAATTTAATTGGATAAGTTCAAGTACAAACACGACGATTTGATGACTCCATATGCTGTCTATCAGAGACTTATCCGTCGTACTAGTGTAGTGGTCGACCCTGAAATTGGAAAAATAATTATGGATAAAAACTGATGGAATGATAGAAAAAGGTATAAATCTTTATACAAAAATTTATATTTTTATTGGATAATAAACTAATATATGTTGCAGGACAGAGAAGGTGCAACAAGATTATATAAAAAAAAACTCATAGTTCACTTCATCAACAATACCAATTGATATACCTACACACCAACGAGGATCCAGACAAAGTGGTAACAGAGGTGGTAGAACCAGTAGTAGAAGACAAGGTCAATCTAGTTGGCAAGCCACTTAAACTCCATGAAGAAGAGCTATTATGGAGAGAGATCTAACTAATATCGAGTCATACCTTGCCAATATGCAAATTCCAATCCAAATGCTTAATCCATGTAGTCAAGCAAATCAGGATTATGAGCGTGAATCTTGGATACAATTCAATGAGCTACAAGATGTTGAGAAATTCACAGATTTTTTGGGCATCATCAAAAGTTTTAAGAGATCCCTTTGAGCAAAAGAAGTTCATGTTACTTAAAAGTAATGAAGAAAGAATATGTTTTCTAGAAGTTTTTTGTAGTGGTACTTTTTGAGTTAGTCCATGGAAACGTCAACTTAGTAGATTTAGTTGTCCAAGTAGTACAAGATCCTTTGGTAGTGGATAAGGATCTCCTGGGGTAGGAGGTGTTGGTACTTCAAACATTGGAGACACTTTAAATTGTGCTTGTTTTGATAACTACAATTACGGTTCTCCAGACCCAATTTAGAACAAGTCATGGCTTTCAAGTTCCAAATTCCAAACCACAATTTAGTGTGTTTCCAAATCCAAGAGTTCAAATAGAAAATTCAGGATATATATCAGAGTTTATAGCTTTGTTACAATGGGAAATAATGATAATGATGGAACATTTGTTTTTTAATTGTTTAAATGGTAATGCATAAATTTAGATTTTTGTCTAGGTATTCAATATTATCGAGTTGCATTTACGTGGATTACAAAATTTAACAGAAGACGGTTTTATAGGAGCATGTGGATATTATGGGAGCACCATTGAGACCTATAATAGAGTACTACATGAAGTATTATTATATACAACCTATGGGACTGAATGGGGCTTAGGATGGTGTAACATTAAGGCAATGATTTATAATTATCCAAGAGATTGTTTACATCTGTTGGGGAAGCAAATATAGGTGTTTACACAGCTCAGTGAGACATTATGTATAGAGTTTGGAATTTGATTAACAAAAAACATATGTATGGAAGAAGCTTTGGCATTGTTTCTTGTGATATGTGGTCATAACATGACACAACATTCTGTTGGATTGTTATTCGAACCTGCTCAAGAGACTATTGGACACGAATTTAATGAGTGTCTAACATTTAAAAAAATTGGCTGCAAAGTTACTCCAAAGCAACTATGTCAAGGGCCTCGAGGACTACGAGATGACATACATTATTGGCCTTATTTTAATAGTTTCATTGGTGCAATGGATGGAATACATTGTACAGTGATGTCACTGGTGCTGAGACATTCACAAAAAAACATTAATTTGTTCGCGATATTCAACTATGATATGTTATTCACTTATATATTTGTAGGAAGTCATGGGTCGGCGCATGGTGCTAGAGTTTTGTCTTACGAAATGGAGCGCGACCATACTTTTGAAATTCCCTAGCCCATGAAATATTATCTTGTAGATTTCGGTTATGCTAACACACGGGGACATAGATATCATTTGACACAATTTCAAAATGGCACTCATCCTAGAGGGGAAGAAAAGTTATTTAATTGGTGGCATTCTTCGCTCCAATCATTTATCGAACAAACATTCAGATTTTGGACGAGAAAATAGAGGATTTTATAAGAGTTTCCAAGATACGATGTGGAGACACAAAACACATTGATGATGATCACAACTATATTACATAGCTTCATTGTCTTTCTCAAATTCAAGACAGAAAAACAATTGTTTTGCAAGAACAAGAGGGGACAACAAATGGAGCTCATATGTGAATGATACAAAAGAGAATTAAAAACAATTATGGGATCATTTTTATTAGTTGATCACTAATATATCTCTGTTAAAGGGGATGATTTAAATTGTTATGAAATTTTATTTTTCAAAATAATATTTATTACATTGAAGAACATTTCATTTTTGAAGTATTTTAAATTTTTTAGTATTAAGATTTATTAAACCTGATAAACATAAAGATATTAAATTCAAGAGATCTAAATTGACATTAAATGGTAAATTCAAATTCAACAATACTCCTGTTGGAGTTTTATTTATCTAAATAATGAAAAAAAATTCAGCCAATTTTTGCAGTTACCATTTGATTTTCTAAAATTTCGTAAGATTCCATAATCAGCAAAAAAATTCAGTTACCATTTCGATCTGTGATTTTAACTTATACAGCCAGATTCCACTAAATTAGTAAAGTAAAAGTTCAACCAGATTCCATATTCAGCTAAATTCAGCTATTACCATTTAAATCCTTAATTAATCGTTAATTTGCGTGAGTTCACAGTTAAACAATTTTGTCAAAAACTATTAATATGAATTTACCACTTATCAAGCAAATGGTAGCATTTAAAAGTTTGAAACCAAGTTACTTCTAATATTATCAAAATATTAGTAACTACGTAGTCAAAAATATCATCATGAATAAATATGCGCATAAAAATCTGGTTGGAATATTTTTACAACTTATCATTATGGTTGCAAAATAATAAATCAACTAAATTTTATTGGAACCTTAAAGTTTAAAAATATATATCATAGTTTATGGTAATAATTCTGAATATATTTCAAATTTGGTTTGACCACTTCTTGGTCAATAAATATTGAACAATGGTTGATCACATATTTAATCTAATTCAAATATCTTATTTGGAAATTTTAAATTTCTCAAATATTAGCATATTTTCACCATATTTTTAGTTATGTTTTGATAAAATATTTTCGGAATGTTTGTTTCAAACTTTGACGAAATATATTTTCTCAATTAGACTAGAACGTTTTGATGAATTATTTATGACCAAAATATCCTTGATCATTCGTATTGTCCAAAAACTATTGATGATTACTAGATTATAACTTTGTGGCTTTAGTAGATAAAAAAATATTGTTTGTTACAAAGATCAAAAGATCCACATTAATCATGTAAAATTTTCAAAAGCATTCATCTCAGAGGGAAAGAAGCCTTGAAACCAACAAAAAACCCACTTGCCACATATGATTGACGTTGATCCTCCCTAGTAACGCTCAGAGCAATTAGAAAGCCCCTTTTGCTAGATTTGTAGGATTCCATTAGTTTTGCGAGGAGTTAAGATCAGCAAGATCATTCCGAAGACGCGCTAATTCGTGAGTGATAGATGTCCAAGAAGTAGGGTATGATACTACCTTAATCAGGTCCGAGTTAGTGCGGCAAAAACTGACGTTAATCACCCCAAGATTTTTCATGCTTTCAATAGCCCAAAGCCAACTTTCAAGAGCTGCTTCCTTTTAGAATAGATTTGAACAAAAGATCTTCTACTATGTAGAAGAACATGGCCTACATAGTTTCTTAATGTAGAAGCTATAACCTTGAATCAAAATTAGCAACAGTGATTTGAAACAATAAATAACAAGAACAAGCGTAAGGTAACCGACTACACAGAGCTGAAACCATAATCTCATTATCTTAACTCAATAAACACATGTGGTGTACTCGCGTTGATGCGTTTTTGAATCCCATAACAGAACTATGATTCAGGTCAGTCGACAATACACTTACAAACAGAATCTGCAAACTGAAGCGTCTACTCCACACTCTTTGACTCTAAACATATGGTGAGTGATAGTTATTTGTTTCTTCGTAACTTGTCTTGGAATAAGAAGAGAAGCTCAGATTTTATAGGAGAATGAGACCTGGCCTTCAAGTGCGTTCCTTTAAGACTAAATCTCAAAGTTCACACTTTCATTTATGAGCGAATGATGTTTCGTTTTAATGTACGTTTGAACTCAAGCATAACGGGTGATATTAAACACAATGCGAGAATCACAGAACCTTTAAGAGCATTTAATAAAAGATCTTTGTTATTAAGGCTAAATATTTCCCATTGTTTTGGCCCAAAAATATTAGGATGCGCGCGGCCATGGGCCGGAGGCCCACATTACCCGAGCCCCCAAGCCTCGAGCTTCGAGTCATGAGGCCATGAGCCCCAAGCCCGAGCACGACATTGTGGCGGCGACGTGCGCATGTGGTGTTTCCCTTCTCTCCTACAATTTTTCTAAACTAGTTTACATGTGTAGCTATATAGGACACTTTACATAACTTAAGTTAAAGGCATGCTTAAGGCCCAATCAGTTAATCCATTAAGCTAGTTGGTCTTTAATAGAAATCGATGGTTTAACTATCTCCCACATGACTTGAAATGACTCTAAACATATGACTCACGACTCGGT
Source organism: Lepidium sativum (assembly GCA_023374145.1). Lineage (NCBI taxonomy): Eukaryota > Viridiplantae > Streptophyta > Magnoliopsida > Brassicales > Brassicaceae > Lepidium > Lepidium sativum. The sequence goes on along the minus strand of JAKUCM010004527.1, from coordinate 16,129 downwards.
AGACCATACTGACTAGACTTATCTTATTGACTAGATAGAGTGATGGAGTTTAGAGAGTATAGACGAAAATGTGGGGTTTACTTGACCACGATGTTAACATGATGTCTTAAACCACCTAAAAATTTAGTGTAAACCTAGACAACATATATAAGCCAAGGGGAAGCGTCTGGTTTAGATATGCAGTTAGTGAAATTTCTTGATTCATTTTCAACTAGAAAAATCATCAAGAAATCATCACCGAAAGTTTTTCCTTACGAGCTCTTTTGCTCCATCTAGGTCCATCTTGTTGATCTTCTAAGTTAGACTGAGAAAAACCAAATGTACAGGGCTCATGAGTCGTATCATATCTTTCGTCATGACTTCTCTTTGGATTTTGTTTACCCTAAGATGGAAACATGTGTTCAAATAAAAATGCGTTTCTTGATTTCGTTATTGTGTTGATATGGATATCAGGTATCTGAGATTTAATTACCAGGTACCAAGAGGCAAAATTGTTATGTGCCTATACGAGGAAAACACATTCAACAGTTTTTGGTCCGATTGTGACCTGTTTAGGAGGTGGTAATGACACTTTTTCTACACACCTTACATTTTGAGGTATTTATAAGATTGTGGTGAACCATTTCGAGATTTTGATGAGGATGAGATTTTGTAACGTTGCATTCATCATCTTTTTCAGAGTATGATTTTTCCTTTCAGCTGTTTCATTAGATTCTGGAGATTATGGAGCTATAATTTGATGTATAATGTCATTTTCTTCGTGATATGCATTAAAGGATCCATTGTATTTACCACATCTGTCACTTCGTAATATTTTAATAGTACTTGAATTGATTTTCAACTTTTCCTTTGCACTCCTTGAATTTTTCCTAGGCTTGATCTTTGCTGTGTAACAAATATACATAACAGTACTTTGTATGATCATTGATGAACGTTAAAAAATACTTTTTTCCTCCTCTAGTTGGCACAAATTTAAAGTCTAACAAATATGATAATCCTAGAGGTTCAGTTGTTCTTTGAACTTGGGGTGATGGGTTTTTAGTGTGTTTTGCTTGTGAACACACTTCACATTTTTCTTTGCTTGTTTTATTCTTTTTGGTATTAAGTTTAAGTTCATTAGTCAGACTTATAGTCAACATGACCCAATCGTTTGTGCCAAATATCAAAAGACTCAATGAGATATGCAAATGAGTTCTTATTCATTAAAACATCAGAAATCTTCATTAGAAGAAGTAGATGCAACAATAACATTATTAGCAACAACATTATTAACTACGACATAAGAAGCAGCAGCGGAGATAGAAGCTGCAATAACATAGACGTCTTCTCCCTTACGAAGGACAGCTTGAACACACATCTTAAGTATTCTGTTCTTCTTGTATACTTTACCCACATACACCTAAACTTTGTCAGAATCATTGTCTCTCCAATGTACTTGATTCCAAAACCATCATCATCAATCAGAGTTGCAGAGATCAGGTTTTCTCTCATATCAGGGAAATGCCTCACACTCTTGAGGGTGACTTCTTTTCCAGATGTGAACCTAATTACCATAGTGCATGTTCACATGACATTTGATTAGATTCATTCGCCATTTGCATTTTGTGATATGACGGACTTGGTTTATAGGTGTTGGACAACGCTGTGTCAGTGCAGATGTGATGAGGGGTGCAAGTCTCGTACCCCCATTGTCTTCTATCATATTCACTTAGTCGTTTTTTTCCCTCTTGTTCTTGGGTTTGTTGAAGCACTCATCAGATTTTTGGCCGACTTTGCCACAGTTGTGACATTTTCCCTTGAGTTTTTTTTTTGCTTAGTGGGCTTATTGTGCTTCTTGAAACTTGTCGAAGAATTAAGTTTCAGGTAAGAAGTAGCAACAACTTTTCATTTTCCTCCTTTGTTAGTTCCATTTGTGAACAACAATTCCTCTCTTCAGTTTGCATCCTATTAAGAACTTTTTTAAGAATCATCTTCTTTCACTTATGATTCAGGTAGTTCTTGAAGTCATGCCAGCTTGATGGTAGCTTTTCAATGATCGTGCTTACAATGAAGAGCTCACAGATTGATATGCCTTCATATTCAACCTCTTGACAAATCAGTTAAAATGCTTCCACATGTTGCATTACCGGTTTTGAATAAACCATTGTGAAGTTTAAAAAATTTGCCACAGTATACTTTTGACAACCATATTTTTCAACTTTGTACTTTTTTTCCCGAGTAATCCACAACGTCTTGGAATTTTTGTAGTTACAGTAGAATTTAAAGAGCTTGTTCTATAGGCAGTTTAATATCCAACCTTTACACAAGTTGTCAGAATATTTACATGCTTCCATAGCACTAAAGAGCATTGTGTCTTTGTTACCCGGACGATGGTATGGCTCATCCTCTTTGAAAAACTTCTCGAGGGTGAGATTTTTCATAAAACAAATCATCTTCAGCTGCCTTAATTTGAAGCCTTGGCCATCAAAATTTTTAGGCACAGGTCCCATCGTTGGAGTCGAGTGAAGAACAGGTACAAGCATAGCTACATTAGCTATTAGTGCTGTAGTGTTTTGACCAGTAAATAAAGGAAGACCACTACGAAATAAAATTTGGGGTCTCGTCTCTTTAGTTGGATTGATAATCGGTAAACCAGTGTTGCCATCAAGCACTTGATCGTCCATAAGTGTATCTAAGATAGGTGTCTTGTTGTTAGACATATGAAAATAACACTTTTATAAATACAATTTCATTCTATGTGTTTTATAAACTTAAATACACAATCTGCCGATTTTTTTATAATAAATTTGCAACTCTTGTATAAATAATAAAAACAATTGTGATAGCGTTTTTTATGTCAAACTCAAACCCAACTTTTCTGAGATTAATCTTGGCCATTATGTTGATGGTCTAGTTTTGATTTATCAAAATCGAACAACACTTTTCAGAGTTAAACAACTTGCACCTGTTGATGATTTTCAGATAAAAATATCCGCAGAATTATAAAACTTGTAGATACCATTTTAGTTATAAAAATTCATTTTGTGTGTTCAATCATTTAAACTAACGATCCTCTGAAACCAAAAAGGAAAAGCAAATACCATTTAAGTAACAATAAACCTGTAAAAAATGTTAGTCTGAAAACACAAAAACGAGAGAGGATATCAAATTTATACAGGATTTGATTTTAAGAAGCAAGTTATGAAAAAATTACTAAAACTATTTTTAACTTATAGAATAAAGAGATATAAAGGCTTATTTATTAAATACTGTAGAACCTATTATATCAAATCAAATTTTATAAACGGTGATTTGAAATAATAAACGACAAGAACAAGAATAAGGTAACATAATACACATAGTTGAATCCTGTACGCGGTGTACTCGACAATTTTGAGTCCCTGGATAGGGCTGTGACTGAGACTCGTTGACGATACACCAACGAAAGAGACCAAATCATGTTTTGTTTTTATGCGCATTTGAACCCGAGCGTAACAGGTGGCATTAAACGCAAGGCAAGAATCACAGAATCTGAAAAAGCCTTTAATACAAGATCTAGTCTATTAGGGCTAAATCTTTCACGTAGGTTTGGCCCACATTGCCCAAAGCCCGGAGCACGAGCACGAGCACGAGCAAGGGAACAGCACGGAAAGGCAATGCGCGCGTGTGGTGTTTCCCCTCTCTCCTCCAAGCTCTCTAAATTATTCTACATGTGTAACTTCATGTAGCATGCAAAAGATTTCTCTGAGCAATGTAGGACAATTTACATAACTTAATTCTAATAAAATTATTAATTAATCCATTAAGCCAATTGGCCTTTAATAGATATGGATGGTTCAACACTTAAAACCCAGGAAGATCCCCCTGTTAATGAGTTTTTATACCAATAGCTACCAATGTTGCACCTAATGCATGGTTTTGGAGGGGGACGCCATCTGTTGTTTGAAAGTGTAGTCTCCTCCTCCGGGTCATGTGTTAAAATTTGAGAACATGGAACATTCATTTGCAGCATCTCTGATTTAAGAAAAGGCAATGGAGCTAGTGATACCAATCCTTTAAACAGGAGATTGTTGTCGTTTTTCCATAACATCCATGTGATCCAAGGACCAAGTGCTGAGATTTCTTTAGGCACTCTTGAGTTTTTCTGCATATTCAAGATAGAGTCAATGTTGTGGTATAAGGAGTGGCCTTCAAAGCCGATGGTGGATAAGATATGAAGGACAAAGCCTAAATCTATCTCACAAAAGGGCAAGTTAAGAGAGTGTTCAATTGATTCCCCTACAAAACCACACAATTGACATCTATCATCAACTTTCAATCCTCTAGTATATAAGTTATCAGCCACAAGAATGGCTCCATTGATTTCCTTCCAAAGAGAGACTCTTATCTTTTGAGAAACATTGGCCTTACAAATGAGAGATCAACGTCATGTACAGATTGGTTGACATAGGGACAGCTCACAACATTGGAAACCCATAGTTTGGAGGCAAGCAAATATCCGGATTTGACAGAGTATGAATCATCATTTATGGTGTTTTGGTTTGCACAATTTGTCCCAAGAGAGCCAATGAATCATCATTTATGCTAAGCCGAGTTCCACCAGAATGAGAACATAGCACTTGAGAGCAGTGCAAGTACCTTTTGCAAGCTTAAAGCACATCATACATTTTGGTAACAAAAACGTTAAAATATACTTGTGATGAATAAATCTAATAACAAATTTTATCACAAATAGTTACGGAATAGAGTCACAATGATTCGTAACAATTAGAGTTTGTAACAAAATCGTATATAAAATGTTATAAATTATTACTAATATTCATAGTTGCAATACAGTTGTCATAATAACTCAGATTTTTTTAGTGAGAAGATTTTACTTGATTAGAAATTTTGTCTTGTCACCTCTCCATATAAGGTTAAAATGGACTGAAGCATTTGACAATGCGTGAGATCCGCCTTGCCCATCATAAGGCTATCATTTGCGAAAAACAGATGGTGTATTGATGGCCCTCTAGGAGAAAACTGGATTCCACTAATTAAGCCTTCTCTCTCGGCTTGATTGACTTCTGCACATTAGACAAATAGGAAGGAAACAATGGATCTCACTGATGCAGATCTATGCGGTGATATCATACCATAAGGTTGTCCATTGATGAGGATTGAATAGGTCACTGTTGTTACACAAAACATCACCCATTGGATCCATTGGTTATTAAAGCCTAGCGCCTGTAGACTCGTCCGGGGAGATGATCTAAGAGAAGAAAGGTTCAACCGAGTTACTAGTATTTTTGATACAACCTTATACTTTACCGAACATAGGCTGATTGGCTGTAGATCATTCATCAGATTTGCATTTGGCTTTTCTCGAATAAAAAAGACATGAGTGTAGTTCCATTCTTTGTCAAATTTTGGATCAAAAAGAGATAACCTCCTCAGTGAAAGTCATACCTATTACTTCCCAATATTTATAAAAGAAGAAGCCACTCATTCCATCAGGACCTGGTGCACTATATACCATAATTGTGAATACTACTTGTTTAACCTCCTCTGGAGAGTTACTACTTCAATCAATGACCGATTAACATTCTCATTCACTCTTGGTTCCATGCCTGAAAAGATATGAGATTGGTTGGACTGATATGAAGATCAAAACAAAATCTGAAAATACTCGACTGCCATATTGCCTTTGGAAGCTTACAATGTATTTCTATATTTTCTCTCTGAATTGTCACTTCATCAATGACAGAAGTGTACGCTCTTAGAGCACCTCCAATACAGGCTCTTATGAAGGGTTCTTATTAATAAAAAATGAAAAAAAATAAAAAAAAATAAAAGAGAGAAGTAAGGGAAGGTTCTTATTGAAGAGCTTTTAGAAACCCTCTTAGAGACTCATGTGCCACATGGGTTCTTATGAGTGGTCATCTTTTTTTTAAAAAACAAAATTTAATTATTAAAATAAATAAATTAAAGTATTATTAAAAAAAAAATTTAAGAGACCCATATGGTTTCTTACTAATGGAGATGGTCTTATATTCTCAGATCCATTTTTATGTATATATTTTAATTTTTACTACAATAAGATCAAACAGAAATGAAGTTACGTGTTTTCCTGCTCAGAACCTTCTGTTCTTTGACCTGTATTGTAGAACATGTAAGAATCTCAGTTCATATAAATTAGGGCCATAGAAGACTATTTAATAACAAAAAAAGCTTCAAATATGTAGCTATAATACCTGATAAATGAAACTCTATCTTCTTCACTAAGTTCTCGGACAGGAAGAGAGATTTAATTAAGATGTACGATAAGTCTAAGAATAAGTTTTAACATGCAATTTTGGGAAAGCTTTACGATTTTCTCGTTTTAATTTAACAGGATGTAATTTGATGTACACTAATTTGTTCAAAAAATAGAGTACTCATATTGTGAGATCACCTTATATATCACACTACAGTAGGATATCAACCTAAACTCTCTAATTTTATCAGCTGCATGTTTCATTGGAATAAGATGCTTTTTGCATTTAATTGTTTCGGCTAATTACCAGAATCAAAGAGTTTGGGTACAACTTCCTTATGTAACGTACTCGCTTATGTACCCATCTTGGCCTGGAACTAACACGAAACTTCTTCATTTGTAACTGGTGTTTCGGTGGTGTACCGAAGTATGCAGACAGATATGATGGATATATTTCCTCAACCTATTGAATAGAACCACTATACAAAGACTTTGCTTTTTCAACTACATAATTAGTTGCAAAAACGTTGCAAATTCCTTTTGTGACTATTTTAAAATGTTGGTAATAGATTGTCGCTAACCGCCAAACATTGAAAAAACTTAGCGAATATGCAACCATGTTTTGCAATGACTAATATCGTTGCTAGTTTGTGCAGATGCGAGAAGATGAGGATCAGAAGATCAGAGGATCGAAGATGCTGCAGCTAAGCAACAGAAGGTCAGGAGAGATCAAATGACATCAATCACGTGCTTGATACGTGAGACGAAGAAATGAAGATTCGTGTAGAAGATTCTCGAAGACATTTATTCAAAAAGATGTTCGAGAATCAAAGAATTCTGAGTATCAAGGAATTAGTAAGAAATCTCTGAGAATCAAGGAGCTGACAAGAAGATCTCCATGATTCAAGGAATTAATGGGAAGTCGTCTATAAGAGCTTTGGAAGAAAGCAGGTTAGGGTTAGCACTTGGGAAAATGAAAATGGTTTGTGAAAAAGAGTGTTGATGCATGTAGGTTAGATCAGACTTTGGTGTCATTCACAAGAAGAGTGAACTTTTGTAAGAAAAATTTATCTTCAATAAAGTCTGTTTGTTAAGCATAACATCAAGTGTGTGCAAGAGTGCGGATTTAACATCTTCAATTGGTATCAGAGCGGTTCACCGCAGATTCTATAAAACTCTTTACATGTGTAGGTCTTGGGAAAGATGGATAATCCGCACCTGGTGGCAGTGACGAAACCTCTGAAGTTAGATCCAAATAACTATGGATACTGGAAGGTGCAGATGATGCAAGGTATCAAAGGAATTGATACCGATGCATGGTCGGCTGTTGAGGATGGATGGCAACCACCTGTAGATAACAATAGAGAACTGAAACCGAAGAGACAATGGTCGATTGAAGAAAGGCTGAGGCCAAGTGGAACTCTTGAGCTCTGTGAGCCATTTTCAATGGCTTGCATTTAAATCAGTTTAGACGGGTTCCGGGGTGCACAACAGCCAAAGAAGCATGGGATATCTTAAAAGTGTCATATGAAGGGACTAGTAGTGTCAAGAATACTCTTATTGAGATTCTAGCCTCTCAATTTGAGACGCTGACGATGGGAGAGGATGAAGGAATTAAGGAATTCAGCAGCAAGTTGTCATCTATGGCGCATGAAGCTCTTGTTTTAGGAAAGACCTATAAGGAAAATAAGCTTGTTAAGAAGTTTTTGAGATGTCTTCCTCATAAATTTCACGGACACAGGTCTGCAATACTCTAAAGTATGATAAAGTTGTGGGAATGATGCAGGCTTATGAGCTTCAAGTGTGTAAGAAGGATCAAGCAGTAAAGGGAAAAAGTATAGCCCTTGTGTCTGAAAAAGAGCCGAAAGTTAGAGAATCCATAGAAGACTTTGAGAAGAAAGTTGGTTTAATAGTAAAGAAATTCATGCGAAGGGCTGAAAGGGGACAGAGGAAAGAATTTCAAACATCAGCTCGAACCTCAAAAGACAGAGATAACAACAGATCAGACAAACAGTGTCTAGAATGTCAAGGCTACGGTCATTTCAAAGCAACGTGCCCTACAGCTAAGAAAAAAATGTCAGTTCAGTGCTATGAGTGTAAGGGATATGGTCACACAAGACCTGAATGTACCTCAAAACAAAGTGGAAAGTCAGCAATAACATCTTGGAGTGATAGTGAGAGTGATGATGATGAGACAGATATCTTGAACAACTTTATTGTTAAACTAGGAATCGTTGATGTCATATCTGATAAGGATGAGGGAAATGATCAAGATTTTGATAATGAGGATGGTGCTGAGTGTAAGTCGGCATATGGAAATGGAGAGTCGGAAGATGATGAGCTGGTGAATATGTCTCAAGAAGATCAGATGTGTATCCTCGTAACATCTCTTGTGGAAACACGAGAAGAAAACAAACATCTCAAAGAAGAAAAACACAGAGTCAGTACTCTTCTTCATCAAACTGAGCAGGAGCTACTGGATGTTCGTGCACTGAATTTGGCCCTTGAGCGTAGATTGGCAGAACAGTTAAAGCAGATCAAGATGTTGTCCAAAGGAACATAAGAGCTAGATTATCTACTTACAGTTGGCCGAATAGAGAGAGGAAGTCGTGGGTTGGGCTATGTTGGTGGGTCTTCTTCAGAAATGAGGTTTGTCAAATCTTCGTCTATTCAGCAAGAAGACCAACAAAATTCATGTGAGAAACACAATCCTGATAAAAAGGCGATCAAACATCATAAACAAGAACATGATGGTAAACGAGGATACTCTCACAAGTCACAGTACCTGGGCCTAGGGTGGCGCAAGCAGACACGGTGCTGGTACAGCGGAAGACTTGGTCACATGAAATACTAGTGTTATTCTTTTCATGCCAAAGTCCAACATCTCTATCGACAACAAAATGTGGTTGTTAATAAAAACAATAGGAATCAGATCAGGATCAGAAAAATGGATTTATATTGTAACGTTGCATTTACAGCTGGGCGAAACAAGTCACACGTTAGAAATAGTGATTGGTACTTCGATAGTGGTTGTTCACAACATATGACTGGAAAATAGAAATGTCTCCAAGGACGTGAAGAAATTGCAGGTGGCAAGGTTACATTCGGAGATGGTGCTAAAGGCAAAATTCAAGGAAACGGAAGTACTGGTAGTAAATCTAAGCCTAAACTTCAAGATGTGTATTTGGTTGATGGGTTAAAAGCAAATCTAATCATTATAAGTATGATGTGTCTGCATTTTAGCATGTTTTAGAGGCATTATTTAGCATGTTTTGCATTCATACTTGCAGTATTATCATTGTTTTAGGTCTTTTTAGGCTTTATTTGCATATCTAGTATGGGGCATTGCATACATTGCATAAAAGGGGGATTTCAGGTACTTTTGGAGCTTATTATGAAGTATTTTAGACTACGAGAAGATCTATGAAGATTCGATTGGCCTAAAGTTGAAGTTCAGGATGTGATCTAGAAGATTTGGCATGTCCCCATGACACTCGAGCATGACACTCGAGCATCACTGGTCGAGTGGAATTTCGGACCTGAGCGTTGACTTTTTGGTCAAAGTTTACTTTTTTAGTTTTTTGGAAAAAGGCCTATAAATACCCCCCTTATGTAATCAAGCAAACCCTAGAACGTTTTAACCTCTTTTCTTTAAGCAAAAAAGACTTTTCTTCTTTTTCCTTTGTAATTTCCTTTTCTTTGAATCTTAGATCCTTGTTGATCCTTGGAGAATTCGATTTTCTACTTTCAATCATTGTTGTTCATCTCTGTTTGATCTTTCTGATTATGTTAACGGTTTAAAATTCTGAGTTTATGTTCTTCATCATGAATATTGAGTAGATAAATTAGGGTTCTTGAGGAGATGGTGAGATTAGGGTAGATTTAGGACACTCCAAACTTATTTAGGGTTGAATAGGCTTAGATCTCTTCAGTCTAAGTGTCCTTAATGCTTATTTCTTTCTGATCAATTGAAATCTAATGGTTTGGTGTTTCCCACCCAAAAGTTGTTTGTGATAATGCTTGAACGAACTTAGGTTGAGATAACTTCTCCTAGCTCAAGAGATTGACTGTCTAGGGTGTTATTAGGCTATGTTAGGTCTGTGTTTAACGCCTCTTGAGCCCTGTAATCGTTGGTGAGAATCAAGTATGGTTGAGGTTTGAGAGAGGTCCCATTGCATGAAAATGAATGTGATTGTTGTGATTCCTTGCCTAGAGGTCATCTAAATAGGTTGTTTAGAGGTCATCTGTAACCCCTAGGAATGCTTTTAATCGCTGATCCTTAACCTCAAGAACCCCATTTTCCTTTATTGAATTTTCAACTTTCTAGCACTCTGTTTTTCTGCGAAAACTGTTTCTTCATTGCTCTGTTTTCTTCGTCATTGCTCTGTTTTTAGTTGCTCTGTTTTCGTTCTGTTTTTACGATCTATTCTTACTCTCTTTTTACATTCTGTTTTTCACTCTGTTTTACGTTCTATTTTCATTAAGCTTGATTAGGATAATACCATTCACCGTAATCATTCCGGCTTAGATTAGGTTGAGTAGATTGCATCCAAATTGAATAGTTGCTAGCCCAGTTGGATTGACACCTTACTGTACTGCGTTTTATTAAATAACAGTAGGTTATTTGGTAACCGTAAAAAGTCTGTAATCAAATTGGCGCCGTTTCCAAATGGATTCTAGTTAGCTACAATTAGGATTATCACCTTGCTAAGACTAAGCTCTACTTATGTTTTCTTTTTCTTCTGTTCTTTATAACTAGTCTTTTGATTTTGTCTATTTTGCAGGAACACTCGATCAAGGCACTCGACCTATACAGCTCGAGTGCCGTGATCTTCAAACCCAGAACACTCGACATCAACACTCGATCAACCTTTGGTCGAGTGTCCGTTTTCTGAGTCAGAATCAACCTGCATGCATACTCGATCAAAGGGCAGTGAACATCTCATCCCTTGGACAACATACACAGATTCCCTCGCGAACACTTGCAGAATCAGTAGAACAGTTTGAACGAGGAGCTTCAGAATCAGGTTGGGATGGAAGAACAGTCACACGCAACTGAGTCAGGACATCGTCCCAGGCGCACCAGACACATTGGAGCAGGTGATGCTCCCAATATCCACACAACACGGCACAGAATTGTTCCACCTGCCATTGCCAACAACAACTTGGAGATTAAGAGTGGTATGATCTCCATGGTGCAGAACAGTAAGTTTCATGGGTTGCCATATGAGGATCCGCTGGATCACCTTGATGAGCTCGAAAGGCTAACAAGTTTGACCAAGATTAATGGGGTCAGTGAGGATGCTCTGAAATTGAGGCTGTTTCCATTCTCTCTTGGAGACAAAGCTCACCTCTGGGAAAAACACCTGCCTCAAGGGTCTATTACATCTTGGGATGCCTGTAAGAAAGCCTTTCTTGGAAAATCCTTCTCCAATTCCAGAACAGCGAAGCTTCACAACTCCATCTCCGGTTTCAAACAAAACCATTATGAGATATTTTCTAAGGCATAGGAACGATTCAAGATGTACCAATCTCAATGCCCCCATCATGGATTAAGCGCCAAATAACTCCTCAGCACTCTCTACTGAGGCGTCCTTCCAAAGATTCGAATGTTGTTGGACACAGCAAGCAACGAGAACTTTCTGAACAAGGATGTTGATGATGGTTGGGAACTTGTTGAGAACTTAGCCCAAGCAGATGGCTAGTACAGTGAGGACTACGATCGGACTCCCCGGGGTACAGCAGATCCAGACATGGTCAGTAGGAAGGAACTCAAAGCTATACAAGACAAACTGGATAGGTTGCTCTCTGCGCAGCAGAAACAGGTGCATCATGTGACTGAGGCAAAACAGGTTGAAGCGGATGAAAATGAGATAGAGGAGGTCAGTGTTGTGCAGAACAAGGGAAACAGCTATCGCCCCTACAACAGTTACAAACCTAATCCCAACCTCTCCTACAGGAACACCAATGTGGCTAATCCCCAGGGTCAGGTGTATCCCCCAAAACAGCACAACCAGCCCCCATCCAAACCCTTCATCCCCAAACCACAGTAGCAGCAAATGCATCACCAACCACCCACTGTACCACCTGGATATGAGAACCACAACCCATCCCAACCCCAACAAACACCTGAAGTTATGGACATTCTGCAGCAAATCCTCAAAGGTCAAACAGCTACAACATCATAATTGACTAGGAAGTTTGCTGAGGTGCACACACAGATAAATGCTTCTCACAGTGATCTGCACTGCAAGTTTGAGACACTTAATGCTCGGCTCAAGTATATCGAAAATCAGCAAGGCTCATCATCTTCTGTGAAACCGACTGGACAGCTACCAGGAAAAGCTATTTAGAACCCTGAGTACCACGCAAACACCATTACACTCCGTAGTGACCGTGAGTTACTGATTCGTGCTGAGAATGCAGACGCCACTGAGGACAGTGTCATTCAGGAGGGGGAGGATGATTTGGTCGAAGAACAGCACACTCAAACCTGACACTCGACCACCACCTGGTCGAGTGTCGTCTCCCGAACCACCAAAACCTAGTGACTTGCAAAAAGACCCAAAGCCATTTACTTAACCTCCTTTCAAACCCTATCTTCCTTTTCCGCAGAGATTCAAGAAGGATGTTGCAGACAAGTACAAGGCTTTCTTCGAAAAACAGATGAAGGATATTGAGGTGAAGATACCAACTCTGGATGCCTTCATGCTAATGCCCCCATACCAGAAATTTTTGAAGGATACAGTCAAGGACAAAACACAAGAGGATGAAGGGATGATTGTGCTAACGCATGAGGTCAGTGCTGTAATTCAGAGGAAAGTCATACCGAATAAGCTAGATGATCTAGGGACATTCACAATCCCATGCTCCTTAAGCCCTCTCACGTTCAGGAGCTGCCTATGCGATCTAGGAGCATCGATCATCTTGATGCCACTGACAGTTGCCAAGCGCTTAGGGTTAGACAAGTACAAGACATGCAAGATATCTCTGGTTTTAGCTGATAGGTCGGTTAGGATTCCACATGGCATTCTGGAAGATCTACCGGTTTAGGTTGGAGGAGTGGAAATCCCGATAGATTTCGTTGTTCTTGATATAGAAGAAGAGCCCAAAGACACCTTGCTGTTTGGTAGAGCCTTCTTGGCCACTGCAGAGACTGTGATTAATGTACCAAAACGAGAAATTGAACTGAATTTGGGGAAGGATTTCAAAATGACCTTCAACATCAGTGATATGATGAGGAAACCGACATTCGAGGGTCAGTTGTTTTGTAGTTCAGGAGATAGATGATCTTTCAGAGAATCTGTATGAGGAATTGATGGAAGATCACCTTGGTACTGCTTTGACAAAGGATGGTTGTGATGGAGACGTACATAGGGAGACAAAGGTTTACAAGAAACTGTTGGACTCTTACAAGCCTCTAAAAGGAGAAAATCAGCTCGAGACTGTACACTCGAGCCTGACACTCGACCACCACCTGGTCGAGTGTCATGATTCAGCTAGAGACCACCTACACTCGACCAACACACTCGACCAGACCAAGGTCGAGTGTCAACCTTCAGTGGATCCAGACGATTCGTCAGAGCTTAAATCACAAAAAGTGGATCTTAAACCACTACCCCTCGAGGCTCAGGTACGAATTTCTTGGAACCAACTCAAGTTATCATGTGATTGTGAATGATGCATTAACTGAGGATGAGTTAGAAATGTTCCTTGCTGAATTGAAACGGTTTAGAAAGGCTCTATGATACTCAGTGTCTGATATTAGAGGAATTTCTCCTGACTTGTGCACACATAGAATTCACCTTGAAAATGAATCCTACTCTAGCAGGGAACCTCAAAGGAGATTACATCCAAATCTCAAAAGAGGTTGTTAAGAAGGAAATTTTGAAATTGCTAGATGCTCACATTATTTACCCTATTTCGGATAGCAAATGGGTATCTCCTATGCATTGTGTGCCCAAGAAGAGGGGAATAACTGTTATTAGGAATGAGAATGATGATTTGATTCCCACTAGGACTGTTATAGGACATAGGATGTGCATCGATTTCAGGAAATTGAAATCTGCATCTAGGAAAGATCATTACCCCTTATCCTTCATTGATCAAATGCTAGAGAGGTTGGCTAATCATTCATATTGCTGCTTCCTTGATGGATAAAGTGGATTTTTCCAGATCCCTATACATCCAAATGATCAGGAAAATACAACATTTATCTGCCCTTATGGCACATTTACAAATAGAAGAATGTTATTTGGTCTCTGTAATACACCTGCTACTTTTCAATGTTGCATGACTTCGATATTTTCATATCTGATTGAGGAGATGGTTGAGGTGTTTATGGACGATTTCTCTGTCTATGACTCTTCTTTCTCCTCTTGTTTGTCGAATTTATGCAGGGTTCTATATAGGTGCGTTGAAACAGACCTTGTGCTCAATTGGGAAAAGTGTTACTTCATGGTGAGAAAGGGCATCGTTCTGGGTCATAAGATATCGGAAAAGGGTATTGAGGTCGACAAAGCCAAGATAGAAGTGATGGTTCAGTTGCAGCCTCCCAAAACAGTGAAGGACATTAGGAGTTTCTTGTGTCACGCAGGGTTTTATAGGCGTTTCATTAAGGATTTTTCTAAGACATCTAGACCTCTGACTCGTCTCCTCTGTAAGGAAACATAGTTCGTCTTTGATGAAGAGTGTCGCAAAGCTTTTCTGGAACTCAAGGAGGCCTTAGTGACAGCACCTATTTTACAAGCACCAGATTGGACTCTTCCTTTTGAGATAATGTGTGATGCTAGTGATTACACTGTGGGAGCAGTTTTAGAACAAAAGAAAGATAAGAAGCTCAATATGATCTACTATGCTAGTAGAACACTGGATGAGGCTCAGGTGAAGTACGCCGCGAAGGCAAAGGAATTACTTGCAGTGGTGTTTGCATTTGATAAATTCAGGTCCTATTTGGTAGGATTGAAGGTTGTTATACACACAGATCATGCAGCTCTGAGGTACTTGATGAAAAATAAGGATGCTAAGCCTAGATTACTTACGTGGATTTTGCTGCTGCAGGAGTTTGATATGGAGATAGTGGACAAGCCCGGGATAGAAAATGGTGTCGCAGATCACCTCTCTAAGATCCCTTATGATGAATGACGATATGCCAGAAGAGCATCTGTTAAGCTTTTCAATCAGACACTCGACCATGACACTTGATCAAGTCTTGGTCGAGTGTCCGCTTTCTGATCAGAAAAGATGCTTTAGGTTCGGGATGCAACTTGTCGGGACTAGACTGCCGTGGTATGCCGATCTGGTGAACTTTTTGGTGGGAGGAGAACTACCTAAGACTCTGCATTCTCATCAAAGGAAGAAATTTTTCAGAGATGTGAAGCAATACTTCTGGGATGAGCCGTATCTCTACAAGAAAGGATCTGATGGGCTATTCAGAAGGTGTGTGTCAGAGGAAGAAGTTAATGGAATATTTGAGCACTGCCATGGATCTGCATATGGTGGACACGTTGCAGCATTCAAGACTGCACAAAATATTCTTCAAGTTGGGCTTTGGTGGCCGTCCATATTCAGGGACTGTCAGGAGTTTATATCCAGATGTGATTGTTGTCAGAGAATGGGCAGTATAAGTAAGAGGAACGAGATGCCGCAGAGTCCCATCTTGGAAATAGAAGTGTTTGACTGTTGGGGAATTGATTTCATGGGACCTTTTAACCCACCAGCTTTGGGAAACAGCTACATTCTGGTTGCTGTGGATTATGTTTCCAGATGGGTGGAAGCCATTGCATTTCCCCCAAACAATGCAAAGGTAGTACTGAAGCTGTTCAAACACATCATCTTTCCCAGGTTTGGAGTGTCGAGAGTAGTGATCAGTGATGGACGATCTCATTTCATCAATAGATTCTTTGAAAGCTTGCT
>JAKUCM010004526.1:0-15102 GCA_023374145.1 Lepidium sativum | reverse complement strand
GAGAGAGAGACATTATTATTTTGCCAAGAAGACAGAGCAATACTATGCAGAGAATGTGACATTCCAATACATCAAGCTAATGAACATACTAAGAAACACAACAGATTCCTTCTAACTGGCGTTAAGATCTCTGCTTCTCCTTCAGCCTACCCAAAAGCCTCTAATTCCAACTCTGTTCCTGGATTGGGCCGGCCCAAAATCCGACCACAATCAGTATCCAGCGAGGGTCCCGAGTTCAGCCTCAAATGAGAGATTTACAAGTTCTCCTTCGACGACCACAACAAGCAGTTGTTATTATGAGACTGAAGAAAACTATCATCAAGTGAATGATTCGGGTTCTGGTTCGGGTACGGGTATAGGTAGTATATCGGAGTATTTGATGGAGACATTACCAGGTTGGAGAGTGGAGGATTTGCTAGAACATCCTTCATGTGTCTCCTATGAGCATAATAATAACAACAATAACTTTAACTCCTATTCGCTTTATGATCCTTCTTCACAATACCATAATCAAGGCTTTTGGGAACAAAAACCCTTTTCTTGATTTTGTTTTTTTTCCTTTGTTGAACCATTGTCTTTTTCTTTGGAGTTGGATTTTGCAATCATGAATCCAAACCAAGTTGCTCTTTTCGTTTCTATCTTATATTAATAAGAATCCGTTTTTTTGTTTGTTTGTTTTTCAATAATATTTAATTTGGATTGACAATTGACTAGCTAGGGTCCCAAATCTATTGGGTGGTCAATATATAACACAATGAATTGTTTTTTTTTTGTTGTATATCACGAGGAAAATAGAAAGAAGACATTAGCACCTACACATTGTCCTTGAAACATGCATTGGTTTAGAGTTTGATCATAAGGTTCTATCCAAAGACTAAAACCAAACGACGCAACGATCTATAAGAGATTGCAGGCCTTAAGACAGACAAAATCTTCTTGCTTGAAGCTAAATTGTGTTAAGAAGTAAAGAAGAATGTGGTTTTTTTTTTTGTCAACATTGGATCACAAATGGTCTGCTCATTAGCTAAGTTCTTGCAAATGCAAGTGGGGAGATTCGATCCCAGAATGTGCAATGCGCATGCCTCTTATGGATTTACCACCTGCCACTAGACTAAATGCCACTTGCGAGAGAAGAATGTGGTTTGATATTAATTTTTGCTTTGTTTCGGATAAGAAAAGTTTGGTAAACGACATGAGTGTAAGATATATTGGCAGAGAAGAAATGTGAAGACATCGAATGTTTATGTTTTAATTTTTCCTTTTTTCCCTTTTTTTAATATATAAATATAATTAATAAGCATAGACAATAGTATATTACATACAAAGGAGCCGAAAACTAATTAAAAAATCTCCAACCTGTTTTTTCCTTAAAATATATAGCAACAAGCTTCGCCCACAATTCTTACAGACCTGCAAAATCATGCGATTCTCCATCAATTTAGTAAATCTTTTTAGTTTACCAAACGAATCACAGTATGGTTGGTTCCTACATTTCTAAACTGAGAGAACACAAAAACTGAATGTGAACATAACTTAGAAGCTTATACTTGCTCGGACAAAAGTACCTTTTGTTTGGTCAAGACGGAAACGCAAAGAGCCGATCAGAGATCTTTGTGCGGCAAATTGGGCACTCAGAGCAAGCGAGGGAACAGGATTTACATACTGCAAAAGGAAACATATATTAAATATTATGATTATCATTTTATAGTACAACTGCTTGTTGAGATTAAGAAAAAGGAGGTTACTTACGGCAGAAATGACGGCAAGGCAGCAGAATTGCTGCAGTGGGGGACTCGAAACACACTTTACATATGTGCGAGTTTGTGTCGCTATTAGCTTGCGATTTCATCTCTTTCTCCTTCATTTCTTGCATTCTTGCCTGTCATATTAAAAAATCTTGTTAGTGTATGTAAGAACAATAACTGTTTCACTGATAATATAGGTAAAACACTCATCTCGTTACATTTACCTTGAGACGAGCAACGAGTGGTTCCTCTTTTGGTGTCTCTTCAGTTTTAGCTACTACTACTACTTCAGGTTGTCTTGGTGCATTTGAAACTTGTCTCTCTTTCAAAACTACATTGTTTTGACTCTTTTCTAATTCTCTTGCAGGGTTAGTGCCATTGGGTTCAGGCAATGCACCATTGTCTTTCTTCAACTTGGCAACGAGTACCCACATGTTTGCCAAATCGTTTTCCAAGGCTTCTTCTCTTCTCTTTGCTTCTTCTATTTTTTTTCTGTATTCATCTTCTATGAACTCTTTCTCTGCCAGTGCAGACTCAAGAGCCACCTCTCGCTGTTTCCTTACTTGCAACTCCATTTTCAGATCTTCTGGGTCTAGATTCCATGAGTCAAACTCATCTCCACTTGACCTACTCGAAGATATCCTTCCCTTTCTTCCTGACCTTGTCCCATCGTTATACTTGCGATTAACTCCATTCATAGGGTTACGCGTTTGTGCCAAGTCTCTTGCAGCTGCTAATTCTTTTTCTAGCTTCGTGTTTTGTAGCGAGAGTTTTGTAACTTCGCTTGCCAGATTTTTCAGCTCAACAGCAGCGGCAGAAGCCAACTCCTTAGCATATGAAGCTTCTTCAGCTAGTTTTTGATTCTGTACTCGTAACCCACTGTTCTCTTCCACGATTTGCACATGTTCTAGCTTCAACTCTTCGCTCTCAGTTTCCTAAAAACAAAATATAAACATTCACGTAAGAATGAGGGACAGCAGTTTATGTAAGTATAATGCGCACAGGTACTTACAGGGATATTTGTGAGAACTGACAATGTATGATTGCAATTTTACCTGAGATTGTATTTTCTTTTTCAGTTCGTCCGCATAATCTCCAGAACAAGATGATGAAGATTTCTTGCTTACTTCATTCAAGCGTTGCTCTAGAAGATTCACCTTTTCGAGTAGTTGTTCATTCTCGGTACACTGCATTGTTGGAGCAAGTGTGGTAAGAAGCATTTCAAGGATGAATGAGACAAAAGAAGGAAAAAAGGAGTGGTAAGAAGAACTGCAGACTTCAATGCGATAAAAACATGCCACTAACCTTTTTCTGTAGTTGTTCTTGGAGAATGCAATTATCTGCTGATTTTATCTGTGCCAGAGATAGAACCAAGTTAAACATATAGTCAATCTTCTCATAAGGCTAATGTAGAAAACAAGGCGGTGCTTTCAAAGAAAATTTCACCTCTAGCTCAAAGCTCTTCTCATTGCACTGAGTCATCAAACTCACAACTTTCTGAAAACAACAAAAGAGCGTTATATCTTAGCTAATAATCGTTGAGTCTTGAACAAGTGACCTTGAAAGGGTCAGAGATCATGTTCTTGCAGTGAAAGAGATGTGGAGGAGGTTAAATACCTGTTGCATCTCAACCAGTGATGCGTTGGCAATCGAAGCTTCACCACTCTCAATTATGAGCTGTTCCAACGCTCTCATTTGTCTTTGTTTTTCTTGAATCTCATGTTCCAGACTCTGTATCTGCATGCAATATATTCTTAGGTTAGTTAGTTCTATATCTGAATGCAGCACATTGTACTCTGAAACAAATATTAATTGGCAGCGTACAGTTCTGAAAATATACCTGAGTTTGTGAACTCTCCGGATCATTTATGGACTGATCCACCAAACGCTTTAGTGTGCTCGTACTGAAAGCTATCTCACCAGCAAGCATCTTAACTTGTTCAACCAGAAGGTCGATTTCATCTGGGGTCATGACACCCTATAAAAAGCCACATGACCACATCAATTAGATGCCATTTTCGAACAATCAATACAATCTTTAGGAGTAATTTACACACTTGTTCTGCACCCGGCGAGTTTTCACCATTCAACTTGCTAGAAGATCGCCGGTGGTTGAAACCTAAAGAACCTTCTGATACAAGAGCCAAGGTGGAGGATGGAGATCCCAGATTATCATTTTCTAACAGTAGAGAGTCGAATTTCTGAAAGTAAAGAGAAAACAGAATAAGACATTGTGCTTTCAAAGAGTTCCTGAGATGTGGTAGCACCAGGCAGCAGAATGAAGAAGAGAAAATAATTGAATTTTAAATTACTTTGACCAAACAAAACAGAAACTTATTTAGATTATAACATCTAAACCTACTATTTCCAATACTCTTTTTGTGGACCACCTCATAATGTATAAAATAAATAATCATATCACTATAACTGACTATCATTTTAAATTGACAAGAAATAATCACTTAGGTTGAATAACTAGATTGACACAGAAAACTTACATCATCTTTACTCGCAGAAAGACTGCGCTGGTGAGTGGGTATATCACCCATATATCCAGGAATGGAATTCTTGGTAGAGACAAGTATGAGCTTGGTAAGCTTTTGGATTCTGCTCATTAGAGCAGCTTTGGCCTCTTCTTCTTCCTCCAACCTTGATTGCATTTTCACTTGACCTTCTTCCAACTGTTGTGATAAATAGATAATTAGTTAATTCAATACCTTCCGGAACACACTAAAAATTATTCAGGTTAAAGAAAGTCTTGAGGGAGGTCAGAACCTGTTGCTTTAAGCTCATTAACTCTTCATGACTGACACCAACAAGCATACCCCTTCTTAGCTGATCAAGTTCTAGTTTGAGGGATGTGATTTCTCTTTGATATTTTTTAATTAATGACTTCTCATCTATAATCTGCTTTGTAGAAATGGAAAAAAATAATCAAGCAGAGGTTCAAGCTTATACCTTCAGGTATAGCAATGTAGTTTATTTTAAACCAGGTCAAAATATCACCTGATTGCGTGAAGCATATATCTCTATACTTTTTGCCCTGCTGGCAAACTTCAATGTATTATGAGTTTCCTCACTACTGCTGGATGCAGGAGTTATTGTACATATGAGCTATAAAAGGAAAGCAAGTGCTCATTACAGATAGTCAATCAAACAATCCTGAGAAAGTTAACCGTGGGAAACCAGTATAGTAATATAAGGAACTATTGCAACAGATACAGAAGTCTTACCGAAACATGCCCATGACCACTTAACGAAGATTGCAAAAGACGAGTTAGCTTAGAGTCACGATATGGAATGTGAGTTGCCTTACCCTCACTCAGTTTTCCAATCACCTTCATAGATGGAACCACAAGATATAATTATAAGCAAAACGCCCTTCCATCTCAAAGGTTAGAGTGACTATAGATGCTACCACAGACTGACAAAAAAAAATACAAAAACAGCAACAGACTACCTACCAGAAACTCAACCATCGATCAAAAAGTACTAGCAACTATATCAAGAAAAAAAAGCTAGTGAGAATCCTAACTATATTTCCAGAGCAAATGCATATTCCTTTTGAATTATATAATGCCATCAATAGAACATGGAAGATAATTGAGTTTCCGCTGTAAGCAAGTCCAGTATAATACAATAATAGAGCTTCTGATGGACATTTAATCATTAAATTTTAATAAACAGATGAAAAATAGAAAGACAGCTCAAATGAAGAAAAGACACCTACAGTTCCAAGAGTTAAAAGACTCTTGTTGATGTATGAACCCTCCTTTCTCCTCAATCCAGTTGTTTCAGTTTTGGAACTCTCAGATCCAGCCAAGTCAATCAAATTCTAAACAAGAAATTATACAGTTAGATGCCATCTTCAAAACCAGACGATCTTGTATGCTAACTAAATGACATAAGCTCTTACAAGTTGAGAAAAGATAACTCCATCGTATTCATCTCCAGTAGCACTACTTTCAACCATCTGCAGACAGATACAAAGTACACTTCAAAATATCTATAGTGTCAAGACACTTAAACGAGCAAAAACATCATGCCCAGACACTAATAAATAACACAATGACAAAGCTCCTTGAGCTTGAAGACGTACCAGTGTGAATATTGTGTGACTTCTGCTACTCATCAAATTAAAATTATTTGAACCAACATGACGATGTTCTGCAATTAAAAACAACAACAATTTATAGAGGCCGCAGTGACAAAGTGAAGAAAATCAAAACAAGTTATAGTTTTAGATTCCTAATTACCTTCCCCAGCTGCAATGAATGATAGTGCATGGCCAGGAGACAAAACAACTTCTTCCTTGATACCCTCAACATAAGTACCCTAAAAAAAACATTAAAATCAAGTTGTTCTAAGCTAGTTTATTCACATGATAGAGAGATAGAGAAAGCTAAGTATCAGAAGTTAAAGCAAACCTGGGAATCTTCTCTAACGCGTAAATTTTGTCCTGTTGGATCTAGTAGATCATTTATCACCTGATACAAGGATCAAATAAATTAATAGTGAGTACTGAGTAGTCACCCAAATCTCTATGTTGGTAAGCATTTCAATTCTCAATGATAGGGCAGAAAAACAAGAAAACATATCCTAACCTAAGAATTTTATTTTCAAGGGTTAGCAAGTAATATCGTGAGATGAAGACTTCCACTTACCTCATTGTATATTTCAAGATATGAAACACGAAGCAAGAACTCCCTTCCTGGAGTCTGAAATATAAAAGCGTAGCCAATTAGGAAACAAACAAATCATATAAAATGACAGTTGCACAATGAGAGAAGACGTGAGACCTGTTAAGAAATACTTACATCCTGAATGATACTGAACACATCTTTTATTGCTAACGGTATGATCCCAGGAGAGTCTTGATCACCCTACGCATATTGCAAAGGAAGCAATAGTAAAACAAAGATCACATATAAGTTTTACTTGTTTGGACGGGAATTTGAGATCTAACTATTCAGGCAGCTCTAAGCACAGCCAATCTAAATGAAGACCTTAAAATTCCATTCACTCAAGTACTTCCAATTCACATAACCATCAGCTATAAATTATGTCAAGTGATCTTTGTATGGTATCTTTTGCTACATGTAAATATTTAAAGTAATCCAGAATAACCAGCAGATACTGAAGAAGAACAAGTTCTGCAAAAGAGTTTGGGATTCACAGCACGTGTGAATTGAGAACAAATCAGACAGATAAGTATAAAAGGATTACAGAATAACCCTTACATGCATTGTATGTGTCTTTCCACTGCTTGTAACACCATAAGCAAAGACGGTTCCTGTTAAATTTCCAACCTTAAATCAGAATTTTGTTTCCCGCTAAACTACTTAGCAGACCAATTGGTCAAAAAGATATATTTCTACTAATAAGATTTAGCTGACTTTTGCAGCAATGTTCCTTACCGTTAACACCTTCCATCGCTGCCTTAACTACTGGTCTTGCAGCTACGTCATATACGTCGATAGTAGTTGCTTGTGGTCCAAAAACTTTATCTGGTATCAACAAATTTGGAAAGAACATTCCCTCAGCACTATAATAACAATAAATTAAAACGAGCAATTGGGTGAAAAACAATTGATATGATCGCCAAAATTATTGAATTGATTTTAAATACCGAATGCGTAAGCTGTGAGTGGATTGTACTCGTGCCTAACCATCGTATCACCATCAGGGTACCAAGCAACTTCATCTCCTCTTTGATACTCTCTATCACTGCAATTGCCAACGAAATGAAAAATTTAAGCGCGAGTATGAAAATTCTCATAAAACCGACTCCAATTGCATATATAGGAAACTGTAAACCAGAAAAATCTCGGCATTATCTGCAATAGATCTGGTCCATGGCGATCAGATCTAGCATACCTCAATGGTCGAAAACGAACGGTAACGGAAATACTATCTCGCTCGGAGCTAATAGTCTCCTCCATAGAGTCACCGAGAAGCTCCTCTGAGGGGTAAGGTACAGGCGATCCAACTCCAAAACTCCCGGAGCCGATTAGGCCCGAGTCAGAGAAGGCGTGACTAGGCGTCATAGATCGGGAGCCGATTCCAACACCAGAGTTAACAAATGAAGAAGCAGAGGTTGAGGAAGAACGAGGGATGAGATGGTTGCTAAGATGAGACGAAGAAGTTGAAGAGGTGGGACTTAGTGGTCTACGGTTAGAGAATGGAGAACTGCTTCTAGTTCTCGATGACGATGAAGCCATCCACTGACCTCAAAACTAGGGTGTAGGAAGTCAACTCGCTAAACCCGGTGACTCAGTCGCGGATTCGGCGAGAAGAATCAACCAGAAGAAGAAAAAACCTTCTGAGATGCAGAGAATGTGTCAGTGGGAGCTCACATGGATAGAAACAGGAGACTAAAGCATTGTAACCTCTCTTTCTCTCTCTCTGTAGTTTGTCTCTCTTCTTCTTCTTTTGCTTGTGAGCTTTGCTAGAAGAAGATGGTAGAGAAAGATGGTGAGACCATAGAGAAGAGAGAGAGATAGAGATTGTTTCGTCTTCTTTAAGCGAAGTTGCTGTAGAGAGAGAAAGAAAGGAATGGAGAGATATGTCTTTCTCTCTCCTCTGGGTGAAGAAACGAGGAGGCTAAGAATTCAGATTTTGAAATTTGTTTTTTCTGATACCTTTCTAAATTTACGCTATTATAATTATTTAATTGTGGTAGCTGAAAATAATTTAGAAAGGAGAACAACAAAACAAAAATGAATTATTTTCCTCGAAGAAAAAAAAAAGGATTTATTAGTATTAAAATGACTTGCAAATAGCTCTTAACCTACTGACAGGTGGTAAGTTTACATTAAGCATCTCATTTGCACAACCAGGGATCGAGTTCCACCGCCTATGTAGGAATTTGGCTATTAAGACCGCCAGTTGTGGTCCAATATAATTTGTCTTTGAAAAAAAAAAAATACTAAAATGACTTTATTGTGCAAATGGCTCTTACCTTAGTGGCAGTCGGTAACTCCACATAAGATAGCTCATTTGCATAACTTGGGATCGAGTCTTCCCGCCTACATTATGTAGGAATTTGACTATTAGTCCGGCCAGTTGTGGTCCAATATAATTTGTTTTTACAAAAAAAAAACTTTATTGTATGCTGACGTGGCATAAATGAAGACCACCTTGCAAATGAGCAATTGGTTAAAAACAAATTCGAATTATATTTCAAGCAACGAGACGAGCGGGAATTACAATGGCTGACCATTTGCCGTAATTTTCCCTTTTTACCCTTCTACTTATTTTTATATAATCCCTTTTAATAAATACTATATGAATAATCAATGTGATTGAAATTATAAACTTATACTACAACATAATGTAAATTGAGTTACCAGCACGTATATATCTCCTCAGATCCATACTCATATAAGAATGTCCACTTGTGCATATAAAGGTTTTTTTTCTAACGTCATATATAAATTAGATCCTAACAAACATCGGTCCTACAACTTTAGAATCAGAAGACAGACGTCCGACCTAACCTAGTAAAAACATCTGCCTTAGAATTCAAGGCTCTAAGTATTACAGACAAAGAGCAAACTGCAAAAAGAGAGCTCAGCTGTCGGAAATCCTCTTGGTAAGTATTAAAAGTCGGCAACTTTTATAAACGCAGATTAATTGGACCACAACTAGCCGGCCCAATAGTCAAATTCCTACATAATGTAAGCGAGGGACTCGATCCCTGGTTATACAAATGAGCTGCCTTAAGTAGACTAACCGCCGGGCACTAGGCTAAAAACCATTTGCACATTAATGTGATTAGAAAATGTAAAAAATATACGTTATTTAAACAATAATATCCTTAACTTAGGAAATACAATAGATACTTAAAATAATAACAGTGGATGCGACACAATCATACAGAGCGATTGATCTGACTTGCGATACGGTTCTACCTTTACCGCGAGACATTGCATTGCCAATTACGTAACTTCAAATTTTTATTGCATATTTATTTATATAGTATCTTGAAATTCACAAATTACAAATATTTTATGGAGTTTAGAGTAACGCGAAACAGTAGAGCGTGAAGACACGCGCGAGAGAATAATTGGACAGTGAGGAAGTGAAGGATTAGGTTTAGGTTGCCATGTGATAGCTGCTCCTTTCTCCTGATACAGCTTTACACGTAAGACAGTAAGTACCCAACGCTCTTAATTGAGACTCTTCTTTCTTCATTATTCACTACAATTACCTTAATTTATTAAAAGAATACGATTCAGATCCCTCTCATAAATATTCAAAACTTTTAAATGTATTCAAAAGTATTCATAAATCAATTTACACATACGTCAATATAAGATCAATTTTTCCCTAAACAAATTTACAAAATCAATTTCCTCCCAGTTGGATTAGAGTCTCGTAAACAAAATTGTAATTAGTCAATTAAACCATGATTAGTTTTAAACTGTGACTAACCAGAAATCTAAATCGTAATTAGCCAATTAAACCATAATTTGACCTAATTACATATCCATTAAACATTCTCTCGATTTCAGAATACTTTTGGGTATATTTAAAAATTTTAAATACTTCCGAAAATATTTGGACCTTATTAAAATTAATAAATTGAGTAAGATACATAGCGTTTAACTTTTCTGTTTCATTTCTTAAGTTATTCACATTTCATTTTTGTTCGACATAGTGCTTAAGCAGTATCATGTACTGGAATCTTTTGTTCCTTAAATAACATTAATGATTACAATTATTAACAAATAATTATAACAGCAACTACAATAATTGGAAATTGTCTGTCCTCTTAGGAACACTTAAATTTCAGACAATTCTTAATACTATTCGAGATAAGAAAATAATGGAATTCAACTCCTTTTTAATTGTGTGTGAATTATATAGCCAAATTTTTATTGAATATGAAATAACCGTAATGCGATAAATAGAGAGTGCCTGCTTCTGGAAGCTAAGTAGTTGTCATAGCTCTCACTTTTTAAGCTTCATTGCACAGCTGGCTCACGTGCATGCTTTTCCTTTCTCACGTGCCATGTGGTGTGATCTTTTAATTCCCTTCATAGGTCGAAAAGAAATTGGAAAACAATACGTGGTGGTGTTCGTAAAAGCATACATCGTGGGGTTCGTAATTTACTATCTTTAACTTGCCTTAATTGGAAATTACTTGGCTTACAAAAAGTTTTAGAAGAAAAAAAAACATTTATATAAGAAATTCGTTGCTAATCTATGGTTTGTGTCGGTCCGTACCGACTTAATTCGAGTGTGCAATAAAGGAGAGAAGGTTAATTGGTGACAGAAATAAAAAGGAAATAAAAAACAGCATTTTAATGGGTCAGAATTGGGCCTACTTTGGCCCAATATTCAACAAAAGCGAGTGCCGAAAAGGAGAAAATGCTATTGTTTCAGAAGAAAAGAAATCAAAAGAAAAAAAATGACATTTTAAATGTGTCTGCAAATGTGTTATCCAAATGACATTTGCATAACCCAATATCTAGTCCTCATGCCTACATTAGGTAGGAATTTAATTATTGGACCGGTCAGTTGTGGCTCAATATAATTTACCATTGACAAAAGAAATTTTTTTTTTGTCATTAATGGGCCTACTTTGGCCCATTTATTAAAGACCCGAAATAAGTACGCGTAGTCTGAACTGTGAGATAAAGAGGAAAAGCCATTAACCAATGTGAGAGTGTTGGTTCAATGGCGAGAGTGACAGCATCATCGTCTTCTTCGACACACCTTATCCACAACCTTCTCCGACTTCCCAAACCACCGTCTTCGGTCTATCTCTTCCTTAGACCCCTTTTGCTTCTCTTCAGTCTCTCAATCCACTCGCTTTCAATCATTCTCTTCAAAGCCGCTTCCTTCTCCGTTTACCTCAGTTGTAGCGAAATCCTTCTTTCAACGAGTGAACCAAATATCAATGAAGACGAAGATAGCGATGATGAAGATTACAGCGCAGAAGAATACGAACACGAAGAAGGAGAAGAAGTTGAGCTGGAAAGTGGAGTGGTTACCGCGAGAAATTCGGAAGCCTCTGAGGAGGTCTCGGAGATGGGATTAGTAGATAAGGAGGAGAAACCAGAGAATACGAAAAAGAATAAGACTCGGGGCTCGGCTCTGAATTTGTCGATAAAGGAGAAGAAGGAATTGGCTTCTTATGCCCATAGTTTGGGTGATAAATTGAAATGTCAACTCGTTGGCAAATCTGGTGTTACTGATTCAGTCATTTTCTCGTTCATTGAGACTCTGGAAAAGAACGAGCTCTTAAAGGTATAATCTTTATAAGGCTCTTATCTTCTCTCTCTTTGAATTCACCAAACAGTGATTTTCAGTTTGTGTTCAATCTTACGCTTAGTCTATGAAATGAGATGAGGACTAGAATCAAGTTCCTCCAACATTAGCGGTTTATGGTAGAGGTATTGATCAGCTTTATGAAAATTTGATGAAAGTGGAATTATACTCCCTGAAGATTAAGGATTTAGGATATGTGGGAATCATGGTTCTATTGTGTTATCTATGGTAGTTGAGTTTGTGAAAGGAATGTTGTTGTTTAATTTATATATGAAAATGGATTGAAAGTGTTGAACAATCAAAACTTGTGAGGCTGACTAGAAGGAGACTCTGCCTGAATCTTACCCGGACAGGTGAAAATACGAAAGACATCGCCTGAGGAGCTAGAGGACGCTGTTCAGCGTTTGGAGGAAGCGACTGGTCAGTAGCAGTAGGGCAGATAGGGCGGACAGTGATATTGTATCGGCCTAGCCCACTAAAATGAAAGCAGAAGAGAAGAAAAAGGAAGTGGAGAGAATGTCATCTATGAGAAGACAGAAGTAACACAAACTCTAGACCCACTAGGCCTTTTGTAAGTAACCCGATGAATGATCTCTTTCCGTTTTGTTGGTTTCTCTCTCTATGTTGTTTTGATTTTAAGATCATTCAATCTATTGGTTATTGCAGAGAAGAGAGTATTCAGAGAGACCTGATGGACGTGGACGCAGAGGCGGAAGTAGAGTAGCAACGCCTTGAATTTTGACCCGCTTTGTTTGTTATCATCTCCAGACTAGTAGTAATGCATTTTCTTATTTACTTCAAGAATACAAATTACAAATTCACTTAAGATTTTTGTCTATCAAAATTAGCCATTGATTGGCAAGCTCTTAGACATATTTTCACAAAATTTCGTATTGAGACTTAAATGGATTCTATCTTCTTCTTTGCCGTATATGGACTCATCCTATCCGAAGTAAGTATGCCTCCAGGTGAAAGAAGTCGCCGTAAATAGAGAGCAAACCGACCCTGCAACGTTTATAATATTCTTTTAGGATATTGTTTTGCAGGAAGATAGAATTTCTGATAACAATAATGTTTAAAAGTTATAATGTATGCAAATGTTTACCCATTGAAATCCGACGAGAACGAACCAGCAACCGATTAAACCATAGCCACTTCGAGTCACAAACTGTCATAATAAACAAAAGAAAGTAACTTAGGACGGGTCGCTTAAAAGATTAATAATAATCTTTAGGTTTTATGGAAGGCTTTTAAAGTACCATTAGTGTGAGACAGCCATGAACAAAGCTTGAACTCATCACCGAGCTGACGAATTTAAGATCACGTCCCGCCTGGTTAGAAAAAAACAGAACAAATAAAGTTCATATATATTAGATTTCTTGTTTGTCAAGAAACCATGTAATCGAAGTCAGAGTTTACAATTTACCAGCAATGTACCCTCAAGGGATACTGTCATAGGCAATGCAGACAAGGCCATGAAGAAAGGTATAAGCAATCTATGCATCTGGCAAAGAAATAGTTCTAGATCAGGTTAGAACCTAAAACGCATGAAACAAATGCTGATTTTGCAAAAACAGAAACAGACCTCATTTATGATGACTTTATCATGAGTGTAGACACCAGGAAACAGGCCTGGAACTGCAGTTCCGATAACACCCAAGACTAATCCAAGAGTGGCTCCAATAATCATTAGAGACTTAAGCAAAGTTCTAGCCTTGGGAAGGTTACGGTTTGCACCATATAACATCTCTGGCATAAATGACTGAGCTGTTTGAGAGAGTGGCTCACCCCATACATTACACATCCTGTACGTCTGAGCCATTACCTATAAAAGTGCCAGCTATATGAGATATACAGACATCAACATTGCTAGGCATTGTAAAGCTCTGTTTTGTATTGTACCTGATGAGCGGCCTAAAACGTGAGTTCCCATGGAACTAGCACAGTATATAATGAAAGAATAGAAAGCAGTCTTGGATAAAATAGAGATAAAAACAGGTGCAGCGAAGTGCAGTGATCTTCCATAGTTCTTGTGGTGAAGGGATTGCGAAGGAGTAAGCATTGTAGCCTTTTTTGTTCAGAGAATCCATCATCATATAAGCTGAAACAATCTATAACCATAACACAAATACACATTAACATCTTCTGCATTTTCCATGTACATTTTGTGACTTTTAGGCTTTATGGTTTTGTCTTATATTACCTGAGAAATGGTTGTTGCCCAAGCAGCTCCAACAATACCTTGTCCAAGAAACAAGCATAAGATTGTGTCTCCAAGACCGTTAATGAGCGTTGCTGCAGCTAATGCCTTAAGAGGTCCCCATGAGTTCTTCATTCCAAGACTGAGAAAGATTCTCACATCAATAATGGACACATTAAATCGAACGTTAAAGCTAATTAATAACACAAAAAGTATAATAAACCTTGCGCTTTGAGCAACCAATCCAACAAGGATAAACGGCCACGCTAAGCCTCGAATCTGCGAAACATATAGAAACCGGTTAAAGAGAAACATCATTTATCAGAAAAATTTGAAAAAGAGAGTGATCAAAAGAACAAGAACCTGAACGTATTGATTAGCTGCAGGTACAATCTCCATGTTTTTCCCTCTTGTAAAAGCTGCAAAACTCAACGACAACAGTCTTAAGTACATTTCACGCAAATATTTCTTATAAGGATGTGTAATTTTATAGGAGAATGTTTACCAGTAACAGCCCAAGGTCCAAATAATCTAGTGAGCAAAAGCATCATTAGTCCACAAACCAATCCAATGAAGAGCAAAACAGAGATTTGATGTTGTGCTTCTTCCTTGTCCTGCAAGAAATCAAATAACATTAGAGATGTTTCCACAGAAGACAAAAAGACAAAGTTGAAAGTGTAAAAAAAGTAAAAACCTGTTTGGCAAGAGAAGTAGCGACCATATTGGATGTAGCCACAGACAGGAACATGAAAACGTAACTCATGTGGTCGCAGAGTACTGTTCCCGGTCCTATTAAATTCGCATATTTATTAGCCATGTATTTAAAAATAAAAATAAAATCATAAAATTCAAAACATTTAGACTTTGTTAGAACATGTT